>CM037788.1:6312975-6362975 GCA_021229015.1 Solen grandis
AGGACCCCACTTATGGGTAAATATCCTTGACGGCAAGGGGTCTAACTATGGCCATTATAAATAATAAATGATTGCTAGGCATTACTATAGAAGAAGAAGAAAAAAAATATTTGGGACTACAAACTAGGGTGATAATTACAGCATTCATTAAAAAAAATCAGCCTTACTGCTGACTGAGATTACCGCAGTGAAATTAATTCATTTATAATTGTTAATGTTATGTAAAACATGAGCAGCAGTTTAACCATTGAGGTTATATAATAGGATTTTGGCTTTTAAAGCAAATTATGCCAAATTTCAATGCTAATGCGGTATTTTGCATGTCACTATCATAATGCAAAGGTATATTATTTTACTCTGCCTGTCAAAAGTGAAGGCACTGGCCATACAGTGACTGTGACAGATTTTTTTCCCAGTGTTACGTTAGGCATAGATTTTTTTTCTTCTAATTTTTCATGATAATCTATGCAACATTTATTATATATATAATTCTTTAAGTGACCACTATAAAAATATGAAAACTTCAATGAGACATTTTCTGTTTAGATGTGAATGGCACACGGCCTCCTACTTTCTGATTGGTGTGTGTGTACTTGCTTGGATATGCACCTTCTCTTTTATCTGTAACAGTACCGTGGTATATATTTCAGTTACTTCATGGGATACCATGTGACAGTCTACAATCACACTCCTGGACCCTGCAGATATGTGCCGGGCGTAGGTATGTATAAATTATAAGGCCATGTCTTTTTCCAGTTTTTAGTTCTGCCATTCCCATGCATGGCCAGGTCAACTGCTCACAGACCATATCATAAATAAATCCATATGTTCTTTTGTGTAAACCAGGTCACCCATTGACTACCTGTTATTCTAGTGTAAATATTGGATATTCTGTAAAAGCTGGGAAATTCATTTATTTCTATTAGCTTTGCATAACATGGCAAGTACTCAGTGAGTACAACTACTGCTTAAATTTGATATTTAACCCACCTGTATCAAAGGATTTTCTTACTTACTGAGTGCCTCAAATAGTAGTTCTAAATAGCTGATCACTGTGTCCTAACTCATAATTTTATGTATTACTTTGTAAGCCGCTGTAATATATATTTGCATGTTACTCTTTTAAATAAACCAATAAATAACTATCAACAGTAACTTCTATTACTACTAATATTACTACACTATTTCCTCTATATGTTAGATATTTTTTATGTCTGTCGAATGACAGGACATGCTATAGATTCACTGTGCAACAGGTGGGTGGCTAGTGATGGTGTCCACTTAGGTTGTCTGCTCTCTAACTCTGACAAGCATGAACTGATTTTTACCAAACTTGATCACAATGATTATGGTGTAGACCAAATTCGATAACCAGCCAGAAAATCTTATACACTCTAGAGTTCTGGCTCTAGCATTAAAAAAAAGTAGAATCTTAATTAACAGTGCCCATCCAATAATCACCAAACTTCATCAAACTTTTGAAACAATATCTTGATTCTTTATAAAGTTTGATAACAGTTAGAAAGTCCCTGTCACTCTGGAGTTATGACCTTTGAATTGATAAAATTGCAATGCATAAACGTGTTTTGCGATAATCAAGCAATGCTTTTTATATTGATGCACGGACACACTGGTTCACTGGTAGTGTTCATTGACTAAGTTACAGATCTGTTGGTCCCTGTTCTCTAGATCTTCACAAGTACAAAGTACTGGTCCATCCCAGGAACTGTTGAGAAGGATAAGTATAAGAAAGTTGTAAAAACTTGTTTTTCATGTTGATATAAAATAAAATCAAAAATAGATTAACCCTTTCCCTCATATATACTCATTTTGACGCCCTCAATAGGTATCACATAAAGCCTGATCTGCAGAAAACCACAGTTAAACCTTACCAAATTTAATTACAAAACCCTCATTTCCAGACCACTGAGGAGCAGCGAACAGCATAAAACAGGCTGATCTGGTTTGATGCTGTTCGCATAGGTCTTTTATGGTGTCCTCTATGAGGGAAAGGGTTAAAGTAGGAAGAAAAACAACAGCAGCATAATCATATACTGGTATATAATGACATTAACATGTGTGTTTGTAATTGCACGCTTCATTATTTTGCAGAGGAGGGTTCTGAGGACATGGAGACGCTGCCCAATGGACTAACATTTATCTCTTCTGTAAGTGTGCGCTAACCATAACACCCTACTCATAGTTCTCAAATATACTTATTGGCAAACAGAGCAGACCCAGGGTCATCTCTGTTTGCTCATATGATATATGAGATCACACTATACAGTCTGTATTGCAAAGAAAAATCCAATTTCAAATTCCAATAAATTAATATTCATTAAGTCAGACATTTGTTCATGAATATTCATGAGGTAAAGGGTTAAGGTACAATCTCCGGCTGCAACTCAAATATCATACTTAACCCTTACCCTCATATAGACTCATTTCGACGCACTTAGTAGATACCACATAAAGCCTGATCTGCAGAAAGCAACTTAAACCTTACCAAATTTAATTACAAAATCCTCATTTCCAGACCACTGAGGAGCAGCGAACAGCATAAAACCTGATCAGCCTGCGAGTTACTCGCAGGCTGATCTGGTTTTATGCTGTTCGCATAGGTCTTTTCATGGTTTCTTCTATGAGGGAAAGGGTTAAATCATTGATGGTCATACTTTCAGTTTGAACATAAATATCATACGTAAGTATAGCTTAATGGGACCTGGGTAGAATTCCACCCATAATTCTTAGTTCTAAGTAAAACTTAACCCTTTCCCTCATATAGACTCATTTTGACGCACTCAATAGGTACCACATAAAGCCTGATCTTCAGAAAACCACAGTTAAACCTTACCAAATTTAATTACAAAGTCCTCATTTCCAGACCACTGAGGAGCAGCGAACAGCATAAAACCTGATTTTATGATGTTCGCATAGGTCTTTTCATGGTGTCCTCTATGAGGGAAAGGGTTAAATTCTTAAGGGCAAATTTCATTTGTTTTGTTTCCCTGAAAGAATACCCAAATATTTCATTTCTTAACAATCATTGTTAGTTATTAAAGTAATAATTCATTTCAGCTTAGTAGTGTACTTGAATATTTCATAAAATAGTAATGGTGGAATGTGTATCTACCTAGTTTAAGACTTTAAGTATTACTTAGCGCTAAGTATTATTGATGGAATTCAAGCTTGGCTGCTATTCCACCAGCCTATACTTAGTGCTAAGTAATACTTAAATACTTAGGGATGTATTTCATCATTCATGTTTACCCTAAATCAAAATCTAATTATACCAGTGCTTGGAATTATTATTTGTCAGTAAGATAACTATTTATGGCAAATGACGTCATTTAGACTTTTACTTGAATTTTGCATAAATCAAGAATACATTGTGTTTCTACCTGATTTGAGAATTGACATGTATAGAGGCTAAGTACTGTTATCAGAATCTGAACTTGACTGCTTACTGTCAATGTTGTTAACTTATTTATGTTTGTTTTGTGCAGAAATTTATGTTTGTTTTGGCAGAATATTTTCTTTTTCTTAATATCTAGAATATGGTCATAAACTATAACATATACATGCATGCAGATTTTTCAGAGGGAAAAAATACAATAGACAATTAAATTAACTCTACCATAATTTCGGCAAAACTTGCCTTTGTCAAATAAAAAATACATAGTACAGTTGCCATAGTGTTATTATGTGTTTATGATATCATCATTTAGTCAGAGAAACAGGTAGATTGTGTATATGTGTGATAAAAAAGGAAAAAGAACCCTATTGGATACATAAACTTAAGACTTTATACCCTAATGGGATGAATTAAAAAATTATTTTTAATGTAAAAGAATAACTCTGTAGTTGTAATAGCTAGCTTTTGTTTTTTCCTATTTCATGTTTTTATATATTCATACTATAGGAAATTATGTATTCTATAATCCGAAAGCTAGATACATTTATATAACGTACAGTTTACTGCGTTATGGCGTTACGTTTATGACGTAACTTCAGCTTGTTGTTGTTGTTGTTATTTACGTTATCCTGATGAAGGTATAAGCCGAAACATTCATGAATGATAAACTTTATATGTGTTTTTGTTAGATTTATCAAATCGTATATGTGTGATAACTCAATTAAAAATGGACCAATAATGTACCCAGTTATTTTCAAATTGATAGGTAACAAAAGTCTATTAGAATTTGGGAGACTACATTAAGCTTTGTGTCCTTGCTTATATCCAGTACTGATTGACCCTTCACCTTGTAAGGACTCATTTTGATGGATTGGCAAACAGAGCAGACCCACATCCTAAGGAGAAATCTGAATAGAATCTGCTGTTTGCTCATATAGTATTGTAGCACAGATTCTACAACGTCTGCACTGAAAAAATAAGACAACACTGTAAATGACACAAATGAGCAAAAAACTCACTTTCAAGGGCAGATAACTCAAAAAGTAGAATGGTGACCCCAATTCCCCCCCCCCCCTCTAAATTAGTTTCTAATGTAGATCTCTATAATCATGCAAAGTTTTAGTTTACTCATGGCTAGTTTTAATTTTCTGTCTGTCTATATAGAAAATAACTGCATTGCGCGTATCTGCCTTTAAAAGTTCAGTAAGTTGATATTCATCCAGTCAAAAGTTTGCTCATGAATATTCATGAGGTATAGGGTTAAGATTGATAGTCCTGTGTTACAGGGGTTCATCTGGCCAGCCACCTCAAAAAACTTCAAGCAACTGTACTACGAACAGAAACGGCAAGGGAGGATACTCCTGTTTGACTTCAACAACCCTGACAAAGGGGTTAAGGAGCTGGACTTTAATGAAGGGTTTGACCAATCAACGTTTTTCCCACACGGGATCAGTGTTCTACACAATGAGGACACAGGTTTGTTCTAGGACTCAATATTATGCCCCTCTTTGAAGAAGTGGGGATATATTACTTTGCACATGACAGTCTGTCGGTTAGTCAATCGGTCGTTCGGTCTGTCTATGGGTAGACTCTTGTCAGCGTGTTGCCTTAAGTTCTAAATAATCCATGAGTGGTCTCAAACTTGGTATGGTTGTTGCCTATGAATAGCAGAACTCTATTGATTATGGGGTCAGTACTTCTAAGGTCAAGGTCACAAGTTCATATGTTACGCTCTCCCAAACACTGTTAATGTAGTGTGTGGTGCTGACAATGTAATTTTGTTTAAATCGCATGTTCACTTCATGTATACCATACCAATTTATTTATTTAAGGGAAGGGTTTTTGCAATGTCGATGATTATGACTAGTAGCCCAAGACAAGTTTATTCCAAATTTGGAATGTCACATGCTGATGTTTTGAAGTTGAATGATATACCAGTACTTAGTTCCCACATCAGTGAATATCCCTATTCTTGGCAACCATTTTTAACCCTTTCCCTCATATAGACTCATTTTGACGCACTCAAAAGGTACCGCATAAAGCCTGATCTGCAGAAAACCACAGTTAAACCTTACCAAATTTAATTACAAAATCCTCATTTCCAGACCACTGAGGAGCAGCGAACAGCATAAAACCTGATCAGCCTGCGAGTTACTCGCAGGCTGATCTGGTTTTATGCTGTTCGCATAGGTCTTTTCATGGTGTCCTCTATGAGGGTAAGGGTTAAAGGCAAGTTCAGGGGATTTTTATATGATTTACATAGAAGCAGAAATTTCATTTTCCTATAATTTCATTATTTCTGTTCAAAAAGTCAAAATGTTTATACCAGTAAAAAGCTCTTGAAATTCATATTTATAGGATAAAAATATAAGCTCTTGAAATTCATATTTATAGGATAAAAATATTTCTTAGGTGTATATAAGCATGAAAAAATAAATGCAAAATAAAGAAAAAAAATATGGATTCATCCTTCAACAAAATGAACAGTGTAACTTTTTGGGGTATAAAGTTTTTATCATAAAATTCATCAAGATATCATTGTCATATTTAAATGATTAATTAAAGCCGTTCAATTTGACATAAATTATATTTCTGTAAGGAAGACTGAAAAATAAACAGCAAGTATTCACAACTTTTGGCCTGCATTAACTCTCTAAAGATGGCGGCCAAAAAGTGTCATATCGGTGCCATTGACATCACACGGGAACTATGTATACATGTATAAATAATATGTTATATAGTAATTATGGCATATAAGAGGTGATACACATGTTTTACAAACATCTTTTGATCTTATGGAATCAAAGTACTGCAAGAGCAGTCCTGGTGTTTAAAATGTCTGCCCCTCAGCTGATGTATCTAACTTGATCTTGGTGCTTAGCACATTTAAGGGAACTATCACTTTATACGTGATGTACCGGTAGCTTAGTAATTTACTTTGAGTTATTGTAATTGGTTCAGATTTATGATGATTTTTGTATTGCTTGAATTTAACTGATAAAACACTTGCAGTATGTTCAATTTTCAATTTTCTATAGTTTAAAATGCCATGGTGATTGTTCTGTGTAATATCATATTGCAGGTTATTGCGGCGGGCAGCATTTAAGTTCCTTAGGATGCATAGTGAGTCGCATGTTTGCATTCAGAGCTTGAAAAAGTGTCTTTGACACAGATAATCTGGTTTGGGAATTTTCTGAAGATATATTCCAGTATTGGTCATTGATTGCATTATATGAAATTAACTTATTTTCATTTCAGGAACCATAACTCTCTTTGTTGTCAATCATTTCCCTGGAGAAGACAGGATTGAGAAGTTTGAATTTATCCAGGAGGACCTAATGTTACAACATATACAGTCATACCGGGATGATTTAATTACCCTGTATGTACACTTTTCTTGGCATATTTAATGTTAATTTCTTTGTTAGATCATATCTTTTTTTAACTTTCATTAAAAAAATACAATTGTGGCTCTGCCACTTATGAAGATATTCTTTTTTAACATAATTAAAAAACATTATAGCAGGAGGTCCTGGGTTCGATCACTGGCTTGGTGCTCAGCATACAAAGATAGTTCCAGGACTGGTTGGCCCGGTGTCAGGATAATGCGACTGGGTGTGATATCATGCCACAATTTTACAGTATGAATCTGCAGTATGGCAGTGTATCTGTTTCAAGTAGACATAGTCGGAGCTCTCTAAATGACTGAAGTGCTGTTGGTGGGACATTAAGCCAACAAACAATTTTTTTCTATTTTATTTACAGAGCGAATGACGTGGCAGCTACCAGTGAGAACAGTTTCTATGTGACCAACTATGCCAACTCTCGGGACCACCTTGGTGTCACCGTGGAGATCATTCTTTTCCTCCCCTGGGGCAGCATACTGTATTATGAAGACGGGAACTGTGAGACAGTGGTGGACAGTCTGGTTATTCCTAATGGCATCATTCTGTCCAAAGACAAGAGGTAGGCTGCCTAGCCATATCAATATTTGAGATTATAAAATTAAGAAAATAAGAAAGAAATGGTCTGAATTTTCACTTGCTCTTCACTTATTTTCACTAGCCATGGCAAGCAGTTTAGTGCAGTGATATACCCCTGAATTACTCTGTAAGTCAGTTTGGATACATTGGTAAACACAAGAAAGTTGCATTAATACATGATACTTTTAACAAATTAAAGACTTCCTGTTCATGTTATTATTTTTTATATTGGTGTTTACATTTTAATTAAGAGCATAGTAATGGAACTAAACCAAATAAATAGTTACTGCATGCTGCAATAATGATAATGCCATTGCCAGATTCGTGAAAATCAGTTAATTTCACTGCCAACCACACAAACATCCCCATAAGACATTACTAGGTAACCTCTTCTTGGTCTGAATGTGTTAAGACCGACCTGGAAATATGCAGTCTGGCCAACACTGATCTGCTGGACAGAGATGTGTGGAGAGAGGGCATAAGACACAGTAGCTACCTGCTGCCTACCCGAAAACTTGGGACACCCGCAGCAGACGAAAAATCAAATCAAGATCAATCAGACAATCCTCTTATTTTCAGATTTTGATTTTATATTGACTATATGCTGTTCATTTCAGGAGGGTGTATGTAGCGAATGGATTGTTCCAGACTATCAGTATATTTAAACGAGAGGAAAATGACAGTTTGACATTAGACCAGGTAAGTCTTTAGATATTTGTCTCATAATTTCTCAATGTGAGGATTCATTGAATACTGATGCGGAATCTAGCTACAAGCTCAGTCCCTTGATTTAGCCCCGCTTATTTTATATAAATATTAGGGCCATTCTTCAAACAAGCAATTGGGGATTCCTGGTCCCAAGATAGTATATCCTCTATAATTTATGTGTAATTTTTCTAAGTTCTTATAAAACCTACTGATTTCTCCTTTGCAACCATACTTTGGCCCCATGGCCACCTATTGCTTTGATTAACACCTTGACCGAGATGGTATTATATTTGTTTTCACACATTGTCAAACCTCGAGAGAGTAAGTAGACGAATAGTAATATGAAAATGGCACTACTGATCATGTAACAAACTGTGACAGGTTTAATAATCTTTGTAGTCTGTCTGAAGTTAAGTTGGGCCTTAGATTTTCACTGTAGAAATATTAACGGTCCATTGAATATGTGTTAAGGAAGGGTATATGGCATTTGTACTAACTTTCCATAGAGCTAGCTTTGGTGGAGATGCGATAGTGTCTGAATTCATATAGAAGGTCCCAAGTTCGATTCCAGCTTGTGGCAGTAGGGTTGTACTTAGTTGCATTTGGCACCCAATTTAAATAACTCACAGATGTAGAGTGGATTGCACCCTTAGACAGACCCATAGACATTCATACTCCAGGAATCTGAGGACAGATTTTTGAAAGGAGGGGATGTATGTAGTAGAGGTGTAAAATTGAACATGTGCTATCCTTCCATAGAACAAGCTTATGTGGCAACATGTTAGAGTGTCTGACTTGCATACCGAAGGTCGGGAGTTCGATTCCAGTTTGGGGCAGTAGGATTTTACTTGAATACATTTGTATGTTTATTTCCCATCATTATCGTGTTTCTGCCAGGAGTATCTGATCTACACAAGCCCAGACAACTTGCTGTTGGAGCCCATTACAGGAGACATAGTAACCGGGACTCATCCAGTCACCCATCAGGTTGTGGAATACTTGGATAGTGGCTATGGTCCCTCTGCCTCAAAGGTCAGATAATTGACTTTTTCTTAAATAATGGTCTGCTTTTTAAGACATTAACAGGGCTCCCTCTGTTGTTGTTTTTGTTGTTGTTGTTTTTTACAATGCAAAATGGTGCAATAGTTTAGGCACTTTTTTCATGAGACAAAAATGTAGAAAGCATGCTACTATACAAAGTATAAAGAGGATATTTGTTTAGAGTGGATATGGAATATATCTCATCGAGTAGTGATACACTTTAATGTTTTCACAAGCACATAGCATGAGTGAATATATTAAAATGGTGTCACTACCAGATGAGATATATTCCATATCCACTGGCTTTGACATACCAAAGTTGTAAAAAATGGTACTGGTATAGCTCAATTTTCAAATTTTCATTTCTATATTATGCTAACGGCTGGTGAAAGTATGGAACTATTTTGTGTTGATCTATATCACCCACACTGTGAGATATGGATATGGCATCACACCAAAGTTAAGGTTTTGCATGCAACTTACTATCATGCATACTTCTTCTTAACCAGGTATGCTTATTAGTCCCCTGCCGTTGTTTATACCATAGGGGACTATGGGTTAGCCCGCCCTCAGTCTACCTGTCCATCTGTCCATCCCAAAATCTGGATCCCACGGTAACAAAAAACTGTTTAAGATAATTTTATGAAATTTGGTATGTTAATAGATGATAGTATGGAGATTCTGCATGTCACCTTGATTTTTTTTTTCTCGGACCAAAATTCTGGTTGCTATGGTAACAGAAAAAATTATGCACCTCACGGGTAGGGGACTCATGTGTTGCGTGTAACACCAGTTACTTGCCAATTTAGAACTTCTCTACATGTATTGCCTTCAGTGGCATTAAAGAAACAAGTAAGATAATGCTTGACTAAATTTCATAAAAATTATGGCCTTTTTGAGTTTAGAAAAATTTGGTTTAAGTTTTGAATGCAAATTACTATCATGCTTAAAACTCAGCAATCAGTTCTGGGATTGATTTGAAACTTCATATAGGTGTTCAGGGGAATTACACCATCAAATTAACTCTTGACTAAATTCATTGTAAATTATGGCCTCATTTGATTTTAACAATTTTGGTCAAAGTTTTTCATGTAATAAAATTAAGTTAAAGCTTTGCATGCAATTTACAAGGATGCGAGCACCTTTGTAATATGTCAATTACCAAACTTTATATAAATGAGGTGTTAGACATGCATTCTTTGAAGATGTGCAGACAAGGGACGTTTCCAGTTTATACTGATGTATTGGAATAGACATACTGGCTGTCCAGTAGCAACACTGTGAAAACAGGTAGTTAGTGGTTGACTTTGTTTTCACAAAAGAACTGTTAACTTTGTTTAATATGGAGGGATATTGTCTGTTGACCCAGGCATGAATAGGAAAGCTCGGCTTAGCTTTTTATCGCTGATAACTGTAAAGGTGCCTTGATTGTCAATTTATAGGTTGTGACTCTTGTAAACCCTTTTCCATATGAGATCTTCTAGTCCTGTCTGGCATTTTGGTGGTAGGGCATAGTGAAAAATGGCCTGTTTAAGCTCACCTTTAGTGATAGTTCTAGTTTTTATGTGGCAATTGCCCCAGCATCAACAGAAAGAGGGGCATATTGTTTTTGATTTGTCTGTTTGTCTGTCTTTCTGTTTGTCACAAAACTTTAACCTTGACAATAACGTGGAAGTCCTACCACCTACAGCCTCCAAACTTCACAGATACATGCACCTTGATGAGCTCTACCCACCAGATGACCTTGGCCTTCAAATGACCTTTACCCCCAAGGTCTAAGGCCCCCCTGCAGGGGCATGGCATTTGTTGGAACGTAACTTGTTTCAGCATATGTCTTGTTGTAATTGAAATTCTGAAAATTATGTTACACTCATGCTTATACCTACCCTGTATTCAGTAAAGCATAACTCTTGCAACTGTTGCGAATTTAGTTCCCTGCTTTTGCCCTATACGCAACCTGCTTACGCACTATATACCATAATGAAATAGGGATGCAAACGCTAATGTTAGGGACTTATAACATGAACTGAATGCAAGGCTGTATCACTTCACCCCTGAAAAAGTTGTATACTTGTTTTCAGGTGCTGTTAATTCATCTTAAAAACGCCAGCTACGCTGAAGGAATCACAGAACTGTACTCTGATGACGGTAACATTCTATCCGGCTCCACGGTTGCCTCTATCTACAAGAACAAGATGCTAGTAGGCACCATATTAAGTAAATTACTATATTGCGAAATCCGAAATATAGATTTTCATTGATGTTAGGGTTAGACTTTTATTGTTATTATTTTTTTAATTTTTGTAAGCTCAATAGATGGTTTATTTGAGAGAGTGAGAAAGATTATATTCATCAGCAATAGTGCTATCATTTTTGTGTCACAAATGTCTTTTTATTCAATGAAGGTTCATTATAAGGTACTCTATAACAACATGGAGGCCAATATAAGATGGTCCAGTATTGAACCCCAAAATCTCATCTTGTGATTTTTGTAGCTGACATAGTTAAGATGTGATCTAACATAGTATAATAGTTTTTGGACATCTGGACCACAAATGTAGCATTAGAATGAATGGAGCTGGACTGTTTATAGACCTAAAACTCAAGTTTAGCATTCTAACAGAGCTGCACTGTTTCTAGACTTTGAAACCAAATATAGCAGTATACAATCTCATTAGAATCAGATTCAATATGCGAACTGAATCTGACCACATCGTGTAGAAGGTCGTCTCAGATTGACCTTTGTGTAAGCCAATCAAATTGGCGCCTACCAAATCGTTAGGTATAACCAGAGGAAGTAACCACATCAAAGTATTATAACAATAAGGTGTCCTGAGAGTGCCAAATCAACTTCTTTTTGTTCAGGCTTTAATTCTTGTGTCCGTAATTTAGTAAGAACAGCAGTTGTTGAGGCATCCATTTTTAATGTGTCACATTACTGATTACTCACAATAAGGTACAGAGATGTGTAAGCGGCCAGGTAGCTCTGTCGGTAGAGCTTTTGCTCTGTAAGCAAAAGGTCCCGGGGTCATGTCTCGGTCAAGCTGCACATTTTTCTCACCTTGTGACAGATGTTTTACCGAAGTCAGTTAGAAACGCGCTATTTAATTGGTTTAAAATTGAGCACATGTTTATGTATATGAATAACTTCAAATGTCAATCTTACTTGACCTGCGATGTTGTCAGATCCTTATCGTGGATAGAAGAGGAGCGCAAATTAGGATATGATTTTAACCCTTTCCCTCATAGGGGATACCATGAAAAGACCTATGCGAACAGCATAAAACCAGATCAGCCTGCAAGTAACTTGCAGGCTGATCAGGTTTTATGCTGTTCGCTGCTCCTCAGTGGTCTGGAAATGAGGATTTTGTAATTAAATTTGGTAAGGTTTGAGTTTGGCTTTCTGCAGATCAGGCTTTATGTGGTACCTATTGAGTGCGTCAAAATGAGTCTATATGAGGGAAAGGGTTAATGAGGTTGAGCATTATATGTACATTGTATGGAGCCCACTGAATCTAGACATGGATCCCAATTTATTGTTATAATATGCTGCATTTGTTCTAGACTTGAAACCATTAGAGTGTTATATTGGAGCTCCACTGGTTCTAGACTTGGAAACCACATATAGCAATATAATGGAGTTGCACTGAATGTCATCTTCATCTATGGAGGGTCATTAAACTTGATATATTTAAACTTTAAATCCCCATAAAATGTGCAGAAAAATCGAATAATTAAGAGTCCAAAATGCAACTTTTATTGAATCACAAGAGTTCAATTCTAAACAAGAATGCAGTATAGAAACCATCATAATCATTCAACACTGAAAAATCATTGACCTTTTCCCTCATGAATATTTATGAACAAATCTATTATTTGATGAATATTAAGTTACAAAAATTCAAACAGTACAAATGTATAAAAAAAAAAAATGGATTTTTTCTTTGCTGTTCAGGTTGTGCTTCGACATAGGAGGGGAGAGAGAGATGTGTGTCAAGGGCCATATTCACAATATTTTACTATTTCTTAATTTTGGTGCTATGGTCCAGTAGTTACATACATGAACACAGATCCAAAGGTTGTGGGTTCAAACACCATTTAGGGCCATGTATTCCAGACCAAGTACTGGTCCAACCCAGGAACAGACGAGATGGATTATTAAAGTTGTAAAACCAACTCCCCATCAATGTAAAAATGAATAAGTTAAAAACAATTCTTAATCTTTCTGATATATGAAACTCTCATCCTAGCTGCTAATTTACAAAATGAGCAGAGCGGTGGCTCGGTGGTAATGTGCTGGACTGCTTATTCAGGGGTCAGATTCCTGTGAAACCTTGGAGAAAAGTGTCCCTGACTAACTAGAAGACTAATGCTGGTTCATCCAGACAGTGGTTAAAGGGCTTCGTGTGTATTGTGCTATACACTGGGCATGATAAAGAAGCAGGGGGTCTATTTGGAACAAGCTGGGTAGTGCATCCGGATCCCTTGTATCCGCGTCTGTCTCTGTGTGTAGGTGTACCTGTCTAGAGGTGCTAAGGGAGGGCAGCCCTAACAGAAAAAGTCCAAGAGAACCAATGTCAGAGGTGCTGGGCCTTAAAGGCATTCTCTGTCAAAAACCACAGCACCATGCACAATACGCCTGACTCCGCGGGTGGCCTGAGGTAACAGCAACAACAACATTTACAAAACTAGAAGTCGTTTGTTTAAGATACAAACGAAGCGGCTTTCCGTTTGCTTATTTCAAAAGTATTGAATATATAAGTTAATACAAAGAAATGGAATAATGATGCATAATGATGTAAGATTTAATACGTAAATCATCATTAATATAAACTTATGTTCAAAAATAAGCTTTAAATCTTTTTTTTGTTTTCATCTTCTTAAAAAGATATCGATAAAGAATATATATGGATCTTATGTGATTACGCAACCGTTTACTTTCATGCAGAAAAAAAACAGGAAAATTTTAAGATAATACTCTCCTCAAGATTTTTTCTTACGTAATTCAATCGATTTTATTTTTTTTATATTCTTTATTTAATATCTTTTTCTTCGTAAGCATATTCATTGCAATTTGATCCACAAATCAAATTGTAAAAAAGAATTAAAAAAAATACTTTGAAGTCCATGACTTGTATTTGTCCATGTATTTGTCATTTTCTTAAGGTTTGCAGAAAGCCGTGAAAGCAAATGCAATAAGTTATCCGTATAGGTTTTCTGGCTCTAGTATTATTTTGCTTATTTATCGTAAATGCGACTCTTTTAGTAAAAAATGTACCACAATTCATTATTCAACGCAGGCACTCTTTCCTGCAAAAGAACAATCGGATCTTGCTCAACCAACCCAATGACCGCTTTCATTTCTTTCTTCAAATTAATGTATTTTCATGAATTAGCCCTGTAAAGAAAAACATGAATAGGTCATGTTTCATAACGTAATCACTTGAACTTTTCTGCGCATGTCAAGGCACGGCAATATTACTTATTTAAAGTTAATATGTCCAATCTTATGATTTTTTTTAATGTATTTTGCTTACAAATCAATGTTGTCATAAACAAGTGACACAACATATGTTCCTTAAGGTATGCTTTAGATTGCCACAATACTCATGACGCTGAAGCGCGAATACAAATTTAAATGAATGATTTTAATATTTCAACCACGGCAAAATTAAGTGACTAAAGAAAAGTATCTGTTTTGGAAGGACATGATTAGCTAACATTCTATTAATGCAGCAAAAAATATCTTCGAGAATGTGAACAGGTTTGTTTTCACATTTTCAAGTAAGCGTTCCATCAAACATGAATATCTGCCATGTTTGATAACGTAATAACTTAAAATTTTCAAACCCTTATGAACGTACTAATTTTCTTCATTCTTGAAAATTTCAAGTTCATTGATTTAAATGGCAATTTTAAATGCTTTTTTTTACATAATTATTGCTTTATTATTCATGACGTCATAACCACATGACAAATCAAACATTTCTTGCAGTATGCATCACTTCAATTTTAACTCTATCAATTCTGAAGATTTCAATTAAGATGGATTCAAAATTCATGATATCAGAGGAAGAGAAATGTTAAAAAAATGACTTTTTGTCTTTTTAATGACGTCATAACCACGTGACTTAAAAGAAAATCATTCAGAAAAAAAGAATGTGAACCTCTATGCCGATATGCTGTCCAATCTTTATGCTTCTAACGCATCAGGGGGCTTTGTAACATTAAAATGTAATTTAAGGACCTAAGTTCGAATCTCGGTTTTGCCATAAAATCTTTACATTTTCGAATTTGGAAATTTGAATGCCAAGGTGCACATCTACATCCTAAAATACATATTCTGAGAAAAATATCAAGATAATTGGACCAGAATTGAAGGCTCTAGAGCACGAACAATCTTTTGAAGCTGACGTCAAATTTGACGTCATTTGACGTCATTGAAAATTACACATAAATAAATTTATAAATTTTAACTTTTTAATCGCTGCAATACAATTTTCAAAAAGATTGAGTCAAAAGTAATGATACCAGAGCTAAAGAAATTTTTCAAAAATATGCTTTTTGTCTATTGTATGACGTCATAACCACGTGACTTGAGATAAAGTCCTTCAGGAAATAGAAAGCAGACCTCTTGGCCTATACGCTGTCCAATTTTCATGCTTCTAACCCATTAGCTGCCCTTGTTACATTAAAATATAATTTTAGGACCTAAGTTCGAAACTTGGTTTTGCCATAAAATCTCAATTTTTTCAAATTTGGAAATTTGAAAGACAGGGTGCACGTCTACATTCTTAAATACATCTACTGTGAAAATATCAAGAAAATCGGACCAGAATTGAAGGCTCTAGGGCGCGAACAAACTTTTGAAGCTGACGTCAAATCTGACGTCATTTGACGTCAATGAAAATTGAAAACACTTGATTTTAAAAATTTTTACTTTTTTGTCGACGCATTTTAATTTTCATGTTGCTTGGCCATTGGCAACATATATAAATTAACTCTTGAATTAGGTTGGAAGAAGAAGAATAATAATAATAATAATTAGAAAAATAAACATAACAAACCCTATACGTTTTCCGCAAGTTTGCGGAAAGCCGTAATGAAAGAAATAAATATCTATCAGTATAGACCATTTTATCAAAAAAGAAAGGGAAAGCAGAAATTCTCTGAATTAAAAAAATCACCAAAAAAAAAAAACTGTACTTAAGTGTTTAAACTATATAGTATAGATATTTAGGATGTTTAGAAAGCCAAGCAAATTTGTCAGTCATTTTGTATGTGTTTACACTGTGTAGTTGGTCAAACCATCTTTTTACTGTGATGCAAAACATGCATAACCTTGTTATTTTATACATTATGTTTTTTTCCTTTCATTGATCATTTTATTAAGGTGCCAGATTGAAATATACCAAACCCTGTTGCCAAAAATGTCATTTTGTTTTATCCAATTTTTTAAAATTTTTTTTTTTTTTCATAATTTCCACTGTTTTATAATGGACTACTAAAAGTCACTATTGTAATTTTCCACGACATTCAAATATTGATTTTTACATTGAAATAAAGCTTCTTCAAGAAATACTTTAAAGAAATGTTGATTGCACACGTTTTTTGTGTTCATTTATTGAACATTTTTAGACCAAATAACAATTTGTGCCATTTTGGAAATATTGGGCTCCCCACAGATTAAAATTTATGATGACTTAGTAACACTGTTTTAGGTGTCACAGAAAAGCATTAAATGAAAAGAAAAAATGTTATTGTGGAATATTATTTTTAATTCATCTCATGTTGCTTTTTTCTCCTCTCCCAATGAATTAAAAATGATATTCCACTGAAACCAACATTATCCTCTATATAATCTTATAGTGGAGTTCATCAACCAGTTTGTGGTTTTCAAATACTTAATGTAACTCCTGAATCATAACTTTGCTTTGTATTTACACCACTAGGCTTTAGGTTGAATTTAACCTTTACCTCATGAATATTCATGTACATTTATGACTTTTAATTTACCTTAACTTCAATTGCTACATCTTCATTTGAAACTGTGGACCTTCCTTTGCTGTGCAGACTGTGTAAAATCTGAACTAGAGTATTGCATGATCAAACAGAGAAGTCCCGATAAGAAACTGTCTGATCTGGGTCTGCTCTGTTTGCCAGTGCATTAAAAAAAGAACCTGTATGAAGTTAGAGGTTAATTAATGTGCCAGTTAGTAGTTGTAGTATCTAAGTAGACAGGCACATTATTTGTTATAGAGAAGGTTGAACTTGAATGTTCCCCTCTTTTGCTGGAGGATAAAGATTCTTCATTCATTAAAGGGCTTAACCATACGAAAACTGAATAACTGATAAGAGTGTGTTGACAAAAACATTGTATTTGAATGATATGTGAACTTATGAAAAATGCTTTAAACATGACAATAATTTGTTTACATTTTGATACAACTCTTTTTGGAGTTTTAAGCTCGTTGTGCAAATACTTTAATTTAGCCATTGCTTAGACATGTGAAACAGACAAGCATTGGAGCCGCTCTGTGGAGCTCTTTTTTTTTTTTTTATATATATATAAGTCTTTGTTAATTTCTGAAAGAACCATGCCACATGTTACATGTGTTATCAGATACATCTGTCTTAAGACCCACCAATATTTTTGTCCATCATTTATAGTGAATTAGTTCATGTTTGGTTGCCATGACATTAAACCATCATGGATCATCTTATTATCATCCAGTTTACACTTAAGAGACCCAGTGTAATGATGGATGTCAAGTAGTGGCAATTTTAAAACTACTATCTGAAATAAAAAAAAAGTTCTGTTTCTGGTCTCCAGCAAATAAAAAAGGGGGTCAGTAGGTTGGGATTTTATTTTTTTTACATGAAATGAAAGGTAAAAAAGGGGGAAATATTTTTTTAAAGGCGGAAAGGTAAATAAACTTTAGGGTGGTGTTAAAAAAGAGGGTCGGTCAGGAGTCCAGAAATGGAACTATAATTTTTTTTGGCCTTAATAGCACTTACTGACCACTTACATTATTAAGAATGAATCTTGTTTCCATTATACACTTTTGTAATTATTTTGTTTCTTAATGAATATTTTTTTTTTCGTCCCCGGTGGCTGAGTGGTTTGAGCATCCGTCTCAGGAGGGGGAGGTTGTAGTTTCGATCCCTGGCCACAGTATACCAAAGTCATAAAAATGACACTGGTATAGTTCCCTTGCTTGTCGCTTAATATATAAGTGATGGCAGTATTGTGTGATAAACAGTGCTCTGATGTTTTTTCATTATCATTCCACAATTTTACAAATTTAGTAGATGATAAATATTACCAGTAAATACTAATGAATGAACAAACAAAGGATACCTTGATTAGACAGACCCTGGAAGGAGCTGTCTGACCTGGGTCTGCTCTGTTTGCCAAGGCATTAACACCTCTATATGAAGTAAAGGATTCAAAAGTAGTTTACGGAGTCATTACGAGTTGCAAAATTAGTGTAGAATGAAGCCAATGCAAATCTAATTAGAATTTTGTGTAAAATTTACCTCAGACAATGTGTTTGTATCACCTGTGTTCCTTGTTGACTGTTTATATCAAGAGTTCGTATAAATCTTTAAGAGATTGAAATTCCATATTTATCACATGACGTTCCTTGTTTCCCGAATAATATAACAATTAACAACGTTCATTTAACCCTATACATTCATAGGATAAAAAGTATGTGCGAAAACGGCATGAAACGTCAAAACATTATTATTCCATTTAATCTCAGTCATGTGATAAAAAGAATGATGAATGAAAGAATGAACCAGAGGTTTGCTTTTTTCCATTTTTTTGAAATTGTTTAATAAAATATTATATGACAACTCCAGTGAGATCCTATATAAATGTAATGTTATTGTCAATAATAATATTGTTGGTGTTTTTTTTTTGTTTTTTTGGTTTTTTAGGAATTATATAATTGGGCATATGATAATACTAAGCCTTAGAAAGGTAATCATATTTGAATATGTAATGATGCATTTTTCAGATTGTTGAAAAAAAAAGTATCTTTGAAAGAAACCAAAAACACTAAGATATAAATCAATATTTGCCTAAAGTAATAGCTCTTAGTTACTCGGAATCGCTATTTGGAAACATAATGTATCAACAACATTTGATGTCAGTCTTGCTGGAGGCACTTTTTTTTAACCCTTTCCCTCATAGAGGAAACCATGAAAAGACCTATGCGAACAGCATAAAACCAGATCAGCCTGCAAGTAACTTGCAGGCTGATCAGGTTTTATGCTGTTCGCTGCTCCTCAGTGGTCTGGAAATGAGGATTTTGTAATTAAATTTGGTAAGGTTTAACTGTAGTTTTCTGCAGATCAGGCTTTATGTGATACCTATTGAGTGCGTCAAAATGAGTCTATATGAGGGAAAGGGTTAACAAAAATATGTCAGAAATGAATACCTTTACATGTATATGCAGTTATTCATTTCTGTTTATCATTGGGCAATGTCTTTGTTCATATGTGTATGTTAAATAAGAATCAAGAATTATTAAAATATGTAGATAGAACAGTAATAGACCCTTTAGTTATTTAAAGACTAACAATTTTTATTCTCTGCTTAATACAAATGAAAATGTATTTGTTATGTATGTTCTCAAATTAAGGTCACCAGCACATTTGGTATTTTTTATTTCCAATTAATGAGTTTATAAATGGAATACTTCTAGTTTTTAGATATGCGGCTAGCTGTTACATCATTATACGAGGGTTGATCAATAAATTTGTGCAAGGATCTAATAACAAATGTATTGATCAACCCTCATATATAAATAGAAACTTGTGTGGTAAGAGCATCAGCCATTAAATTAAGAGGTTTATGGGTTCAGCCCAGTCTGTTATTAAAAATAGTGCAGGATTATCTCCCTTGCTTGGATGCTCTGCTCATAAAGGTAGTTCCAGGACTGGTTGGCTCAGGGTGTTTTATCATGCCACATGTCTATAATTTGATATAAAAGCACTATTGGTCTTATAGACAAAGTCCCCAAAGGACTGAAATATTGGAGCCGGATGTTAAACTCAAGCTAACGAACAAACATAGATTTTAGTTAATATATAAAACACTTATTTAGAAATTGTTAAGTTTACTACCTATCTTTTACTAAAAAGCCTTTGTTTTGTTACTTTGTTATTATTATTTTTATATTTCTTTATAGACCAATAGTCTGGTGCTTGTTATAATCATTGCAATATACTTAATTTTCTTTTTTTTTCTGCATCATAATATTAGTTCTTTGTCTTACAAACTACAAGCTTGTATACTTTTTCTCTAGTAACCCTTTACCTTGTGAATATTCATATACTAATTAATGACTTCATGAATATTTATTTACTATTTAATAAATGATATGTAAAACAAATGGATTTTTCTTTGCCATGCAGCCTGTGTAGAAACTGAACTACAATATCATATGAGCAAACAGGGGAGACCTAATTAGAGAGCTCCTATAGGAGCAGTCTGATCTGGGTCTGCTCTGTTTGACAATGTATCATAATGAGTTTATTTGAGGTAAAGGATTAATTGGTTAATTTAAGAAAATCTGTAATTTGATTGGATCAAAGATCATGAAATCCCGACCCCAGGGTGTCTAGTTCATGTCTGGAATAAGCCTTGGTGAGTTCCTTACTTTGTCAGGACACATTGAGCGTTATAATTTTGATTTTTTTTTTGGTGAGTTTTCATTTAAAAAAGAAAAAAAAGGACTAGCTAGTTTTATTCCATTCTAGACTTATATACAATTTAAATCATTAAATATACCAATGTATTATCTTTATCCCTCTAACAGGAGATCTGTCCTGGATTTGGCAAAATCTTGATCACCTGTCGCTATCAGTAATCACATTTATGAATTTTAAGACAAGATAATTGATATCTAAAAACAAATTCAGGCCTTCTGTTGACAAGTGGTAAGTCTTTGACTAAACAAAACTGCTCCTCTATGCTGCTCCTTCCAATCCTGGCCCTGTTTCATCAAAAATAAAAATGGTGCCTAAGTAACTTTCATGCTCAGACTCTAACTAGGTATGCCCATAGTTTCATTAGTTTCAATAGGGATTTGAGTATGATACTCAGTTTTGAACCTGAGATGGTACTTGAATATTTTCAAGACCACAATGCCTGGTCTAGGCACTTGCATAGTTCATGTGAGAAAAACCCTCCAGCTGGCTTTTGTTAGATTGGTGGTGTTTGCCTTTACCTGCGTGCCTCTGTACTCTTCTGTAATTAGTTATATGCAAAGGCACCAGGTACATTACTGCCCATTTAAAAAAAAAATTGGCTTATATGTAATAATTATTATGAATAGGGTTGTTGATTTTTTTTCTTATAAAATGCGGCAGTTTTTCAGTCTAAGCAACATACCGGATACCTTTGGTTACATGTCATGAGACTAATAATAGCAACGGTGAACTTTAAAACAATAAAAAAAATATTTAAAACAGAAACTCAAGTTAGTATGAAATAGGCTTGTGTTTTATATTCTTATGTTACCAGTATGCATTATTTCATTGATTAACAATATCAGTCCTTAAGAAATTGCAGAAATTTACGATTAATTTTACAGCTGTTATGTTTGATAATGTTTGTTTTTACAAGTTTTTTTACTGTTGTTATATTTCAGATTTAACTAGTCGTAGTTGTTTTCCTTTACTGCATTAATATTCATGTAAAAATCTATGACTGATGAATATGTATTAATGAAACTTTGAATAGCATATGTTAAAGATGGGTTAATATTAGCATGTCATGAAACTCCAGCTTTTTAACCCTTTCCCTCATAGAGGATACCATGAAAAGACCTATGCGAACAGCTTAAAACCAGATCAGCCTGCGAGTCACTCGCAGGCTGATCAGGTTTTATGCTGTTCGCTGCTCCTCAGTGGTCTGGTAATGAGGATTTTGTAATTAAATTTGGTAAGGTTTGAGTTTGGCTTTCTGCAGATCAGGCTTTATGTGATACCTATTGAGTGCGTCAAAATGAGTCTATATGAGGGAAAGGGTTAACCAGGTTTTCCGAAGGTTATCAGATTGGTGGATGTCGATTGGTGGACTGGCATCAATTTTTTTGTTTCGAGTGCAAGCCGTAAAAGAGATTGAAAACCTTGTTTTGAGTCATTTCGTGACATTTGTTTCCTTTTGTTTTTGAAAATGTGAAGGATTTTGTAGGTATTACTTTGTTCCTTTGTCTTGTGTTCTTTCCCATCTTGTCACAAGTCAGAGGTTGTTGAACTAATTAAAGAGTCAGTTAAGAAGGATACGGTTCATTGAATTATTTTAATTTGTTATGTTTGCAGTTATTTTGTCTTTAATTTGTATTTCCAATACATTTTGAATGTTTGTAAACATTTTTGATGAAAGTTTATTCAAGAGCCATTCAGGCCATTTTGACTCCTGACCTGCATTTCCCGAATTATCGCAACTTGAGATTCTGAAGATACGGACTTATATATTGACCAAGATAATAATTAAATTTTTGCATACATGCTATAATAAGTATGAACTGAAAGAAAACTTTTTTTTATTTTCTTTAAAATTTTCTTTTTGCGTAGATGTAAAAAAATGAATTTTTGAATCTTAGTTTCACAAGTTATGTGAAATACAGGCCTGTTTAAGTTATGAAAGAAGGGAAAGATGATCAGCACAACACAGCGGGGTCCTTTGATCAATTAATTCTTTCAACAGTTTGCAAACTCCTATAGAGTTTCCAACTAGACAGGAAAAAATAAAATTTAGACCTTCTTTTCTCTATTGAAAAAGTAAAGTAGCATTTTTCTTAGATACGCCATAAATTATACATGTATATCGTCCATTAAAAGCGAGAAGGGCTCATCAGCCTTTTTTTATATGTATCGTTTGCTGATGAGCCCATCTGGCTTTCAATGGATGATATATACATGTACAAACTGGTATGCACTTATGTTATATTTTTATAGCTGATTTACAACGTCACACATGAATATATGACTTGAATGGAAAAAGTTGATTTTTTTCATGAAAAATATAATAAAAAATTATTAACATGCACTTAAATGATGTTGCATTATTTACTTAATTCAAGAGTTACCTTGAAAAATAAAAAAAAATATCTAAATAGAGCAGAAAGTAATATCTTTTGAACTGTTGTCAACTGTTCAGCAAGTTTTTCAAGGCTGAAAAATAGTGTTGTTTTTCTAATACCTTAAATGTTCAGTAGATGTTTTGGCTGTAGGGCAATAAATGAAGTAAAATCCCAAGTTCCATTTTAACATGAAATGATAAAATTTGATTGATTTATGACTGGTCAGTCATATTAAAAATTAGAATGAGATCACCCGTAGAAACAAGCTATGCTATATATAAATTTGTTTTTGTTTTTTCAAACTAGGATGAATAATTGTTGTTTTTGCACAATGGTATTTGTCTGTGTTTTTGAATACTCATTGTTAAATTGTTCGTTGGTAAAATTTTTTTTTTACAGGATACACACTGCATTAACGTTTCCATGCATTTTTTTATGATTATCTCCCTTTAAAATCAAATCAAGACAAGTCCAACCATGAGCTTTTCTGTTTGTTAAATCTTTCCGAAGTGTACCAGTCAGATCATTGTATTATCGTTTTATATTGAGAAATGTTATTAAGAAAACAGAGAGCAGAAATTTCTAACTTCATTGTGATTTTTACTGCAGGGTTTTGGTCTTCCTAATTTAATATTACCTCAAAATGTTAACAGATGGCATTTGTTAAGAAGAAAATAACGAATCCTATTTTATTTTGAATAAAATGTTGAAAAGGCTTAAGCCTTCCGAGCATTTCTAACTTTAAAGTAGAAAGGCAAGCTAACTATATTTAAATTATCCAAGGCCATGTCAAATCAGCAATCTGAAGTAAGGTCATGACCTCTTTAGATGCTGGATGTGTGCATCAAGGTCATGACCTTCACTTCCGTCGTTATGATGCAATTTCACATGTATCAAACATTCCTGTTACCGACACAGTCATCGCCACCGATTGTGTACTTCATGATTTAAGATGGCTATATCTAAAATCAGTCATGCATAGCTGAGATCCTAGATAATCCTTGATATGGGATGGAACTTGAAATTATAAAAATATGGAATATTTTTGGTGCTCCATCTGTAGCATAGCCCACATGTCAAGTCCTTATATTTGTGTGTGTGCCGAAAACAATATCACTGATTTTTATAAACCATATGTATGTATCGTTAATCTACAGATTTTGATCCCTTTTGTTTCTCTGATTTTTAAATTCATACCATACTTTTTAATATTTTTACATATGTTTCCCATGACATATCCGGATTAAATTGTTACACATCATATACTGCTGTTTTGTTTTTATTTATTGAACACCATCATCCTAAAAAGAGGAGGCGTGCTGTTAGCCAGATTAGCTTTGGGAGTTGGTCCCCTGCTTGCATTCCATACGCTGCGATACAGCGGGGAAGCATACGCTAAAACTGTTAACATCTTCCACTTTGTCAGTAGAAATAATAAAATTATCATTACGTAGACATTAATTTTACAAAATTTGTATGTTAGATCTCAATTAATATTGTGTAACCAAATTAAAAATGGGGATCGCCCGGTTCTAACAGGAAAAATACTCGCACATACGTCGGAAAAAAAAAAAAATAAAAAAACTCGTACGATACCCGTAGGTAACTTTTACGAGGATCGTAAGATTTATTTAACAAATCGTAGTTTTATACGGGTCTCGCACAGGACTCTCACGGCTGGTAAAGTCAAAGTGGGGACTATATAGAAATCACGCTCGTGACGTCACATCCCGTCACGTCACATCCCGTCCTACACTCGCATTACGTATAGGTTAATGTTTGTTATCGATGGTTTAACAATTTAATATATGGAATTATGTTTTGACGTTACTATCCAAGTCCATCTCTACACGCATGCGCACAAAGATTGGTGGCATATACTGAGTTACCCATTAAACCAAGTGCTTTAACGAGTTAAACCAATCGAAAAAAATATAATTCCATACATGAAAAGGTGGTGTGTAGGGGCATTAATCACCTTTAGTGATATAAACCTTTACATATAAAGAAAAATAACTTAAATCACCGAAATGTTCATAGACTTATAAAAATACGAAATATGCATTTCTTGAATCTTAAGTCCAAAATATATTCAGCAGATTGATGATTTGCACCCTGGACATCGCCGAATACCCACGGCCTATCGATAGATCATCTATGATGTCATGTGAAACGGAATAAGTCAGCCGTAAGTATCTTTTAACCCTTTCCCTCATATAGACTCATTTTGACGCACCAGTAAGTACAATAGACTTATAAAAATCACTAAATATTCCCATTTTTAATTATAAAGTCCTATTTCAGCAGATGAGAGCAACCACTGACACGCGAATACCCAGGCCTATCATGTTCTATGTGTTCATGTTTTACAAAAGTCCCGTAAGGGAATCGTTAATCTCTGAAGCGCAAAAGTAATCTCACTTTTAATTCATTAATAATTGCGTGAATACATAAAAATATGTATTTTTCAATATGGAGAAGTTATGATAGTGTTGTGTTCCTTAAGCTCACCTGATGGTGAGCCATTACGGTTGTAGTCTGTTTACAATAAAGTATCTTCATTTCCTAGCAATCTCCCTCAAACTTGGTAATATTACTTTTGGCAACAAAAACTTGGACAAGTTCGAATATGGCTGATATGATCACTGATGATCAGGAGTTATGGCCCTTTGAATAATAAATGCAAGATTTCACTTTATTTTTATATATTTTAGAAGCTGCATTAATCGAAAAAAATAATCAAACCTTGACACAATGTTAATTTTTATAGTTTTTCAGCAAAATTCGATTATGATTGGTACTAGATCAATAGGTCAAGGATGAGGACTTTTTAACAGCAGTGTTAGTAAGGTCAGCGATGTATGACCATCTTTGTTTTTGAACGGCTCAGTTGATAGGAACCAGGTGTGTAACTTGAAGGTCCTTTGTTTTAGACCTGCAGTAGCATCTTCTTACGTACCGTTGGCTGATCTAACCCTTTACTTCATATAAACTCATTTTGACAAACAGGCAAACATAGCAAACCCAGATCAGACAGCTACTGCTAATTGGTCTGATCAGGATTTGAAATCAGAGCAATCGGAACACCTCGGACGAATGTGCTCGAGGAGTTCCGATCTTCGAGTCAGGGCGAGCATCCGTCATATGGTAGTAATGCGCCATCGTCAGCGTAGTTAGATTTTTTAGTTTTAATATTTTATTTCAGTTTTAAAATTGAAACGGGATCGGGCATTACGTAGTTAGGTTAGGTTAGTTCTAGTCTGTTGTTGTTTTTTTTCCTCAAATATTCATGAGACAATTGGTGACATCATGACAGGTGTCTGCAGTGTACTTCCACATTATCTCCGTCTCATGTAGATGCTGTAATCAAATTACTGTACCACTGTCGGTGGGACGTGAAAAAATACAATAATAATAAAATAATGCTGGTTATAAGAAATTGATCTGTTGAAATTGTATTCTGTAAAGTATTTTATTATAAACGCGATGAAATGAATAATTAAATCAAAACATCCTTTTATATAACTACGAGTAAATCAATAAAATGTAAACATCTGAATAAAACAAACAATGGTTACAGCTTGTAAACAAGAATTTGTATTTCAATTTATGTCCAGTGTGGAACATCATTCATCTTGTATTTTATTTTCATAGAAATACGTAATCTTTTTTTATTATCGTAAGTATTGCCATATCGCTATTTTGTTTCGCGCAGCTTCAATTTCACGCTTTGTTTCAAAAATATTATTCCCTTTGGCAAGAAGTCCGTGCATTTTCACACAGAAAGGAAAGAAAAAAAGTCTAAATATTTGTTATACTAGCGCAATAATGAAGTAAAGCCAACATGCCCTTGTAACAGCTGCTAATATAAAAAGGAAAACAATCATACATGTGTGTATTTTCCCTTAAGGATCTAATACACTATTTTTATAACTGTTATATTGCAACACACACACACACACACACACACACACACACCGAGTCTTGTATAACTATTTAAGCCAGGTATCCCATGTGTGACTCATACCTCACTATAACGGTTTGTACCTTGATCTGTATGCAATATGTTCTCATAGCGAGGCACATTTAACCAAGGTATGCAATTCATTTGAAAAACTAACAATTATTTCAGCCCGAAAAACAAACCAAACACAGACACTTAAGACTTACTCTGATTGAAAAAAACGAAAAATACAAACCGCGGTACAATATTTCTACCTCACAATGTTAGGTATACACCAATACATGTATCAAAAACTTCATTTCAAAACAACTTTGTCAATTAATAAACTTCATCGAATAATCCTATATTAGCTAATTAATTCACATCTGCAACATTTGCCAGGCGATATTTTTCTCAAATGAATAAAAATAAATCGATCATGACAATAAATTATGAGTCAAAGATCAACGTTTAGAGCGAGCACTATGGCGTTTGTCCGACTTGCTCGTTTTCTGTTTGTCGTTCGTGCGTTCCCGACTATTTTGGCGGGAATGTTCTTTGGCGTTATCTGATACCGAAGTCTTGTCGCGTCGTCTAGTGTTCGATTTGGCTCTTTTTGTTTCGTTCAAGTTCTCACTTCCCTTTACGGCCAAACGAGCTGAAAACAAAACGAAATAAATATTATTGTTATAACAGGTTACGGGTTCGAAATACAGCATGTGTACTGAAGCGCTCCTGTATTTTGACAAAAGAGGGACGCTGAGACCGCATTATTTGGCCACGTTTCAATGGAACATGTCTGAGTCTAATAACTATAAAATATGCCGAAGGAACTATGTTGTACACGTTTTCTCTCTCTCTCTCTCTCTCTCTCTCTCTCTCTCTCCATATATGTTCTCCTTTAAAATATATCGACTATACAGTTGGACAGGAGGACCGGATGTAAAAAATAAAACTACACACATTATTGGACATATTAAATCAAGATGAGGCGTATTTGGGTAAATCCTAGTTAAAATCGGTCATATACAGTCAACTTATGTGATTCTAAGGCCAAAAATCAAAGCACTTTGTAGGTGTTGACTCAGCACGTTGCACTTGAATCCGGCTACAGGACGCAATATCCGTATTTTCCGTGATATGCATATCCCTAATGGCTATCTATTTCTAAAGCCCGCTTCCAAATAGAGCCCGTTAGAAATGAGAATATTCCTCAATCTTTGTACTATTGTCATAGTGTTTGTAAAACAAGAGTTTGATCTGGCCTATTTTCTCTACTTTCCCATGGCGCAGCTGTCAGCTCATTTGAGGTTTCTGAAATGTAGGATGGACAAACAAAAAGGGGGAATAATTTGACCAGTGCTACTAAGTCCCTTAAGTCACGCGTGTCTATATGATACTAGTTTAATAAACATGCACATATGTATACCAACTAGTGATATAACATCCATCGTCGAAACCCACGTTTGCTTAATACGCTTTGCTGGATTATTTGATCAGCAAAACTTCGTAAATGTACTTAGGAATTTCATTTGTAGCCGATGAAGATGTGACATAACGCCCTTCATCTAAGGTTAGTGGTTTATCTTGCAGACAGAATGAGCCAGCTTTTGCTTTTTTAACTTAATGAGAAGTATTCAAAATACTGCGTGTGATTTCATTGGTCAGCAAGTATAGCTGATTAATATTCATTAAAACGATGTTTTGTCGGTTAAAAATCCCACAGTATACACAGTAGTCATAATGGAATATATACCGTTGGTTCCGACGATGTATAACATCTTTTAAACAGGAAACACTAACAAAGGGGAATAACTGTTAGGGGAGTTTGTAAGAGTTTTGTGAAAAATATCTCCCGCAGTTGCCGCCCTTCCCTATTACTTTAAACAAACAGAATCAATACAATCTGCCTGCAAACCCACCCTGATCCCCACTTGTCCATCAATCAAGATCATTTCAATACACTGGTCGATACTGCATTATAAACGATGCCTCCGATAATGGTTACAGACTTAATTTGTCCCTAGGTGCCTCTATAAAATCGGTAAAGTAGGTGTTGACTCAGTTCTACCTGAATTCATACAATATTGACAACCCCCTCTATCATTTTAAAATCTTTTTGAGGATTTAATCGATATTGTTTTAAACATTTACTACAAAAAGACAAACAATTGCTGACACAATAGTACGATTTTTAGCGTCTGACCTTGTTAACATATCGACGGATCCTATATCTCTTTTCATTACTACCGAAAGATCGCGCTCTAAAGAAAAGGGGAAAATAATTCATTTTTTTATAGGCCTATTCATCTTAAATCTCGGAAGGTTTCGCCTTAGGTAAGTCTTGTCAGTTGAAAACTGATCATTAGCAATATCTCAATCGTGTTACTTCGCATATCTGCGGATTTCAGTGATTTTAATGATCGCCGTTGACGTCAGGGAGTGATGACGTCAGAGTGTGGTCTGCTAGGGTGTGGTGACGTCATACTTGTACTTACCCATGAAGTCGTCTGTCAGAATTCCATCATTTCCCTCCAACATGGGCTTGTAAGACACAAGAGCGGTGTCTGCGTTGGCCCCTGCGGGACAGATAAACAGAGGGTGAATCAGCTGCGTTCGGAATACTCGGATTTAATTATATAATTGGCACGAAAATATGAGTTTAATTTGAATCACTTGCTGCACAGTCTTGATATTTTGTTCTGTTGGACAAAATACATGTCGAGGGGTGAAAGCGAAACTATGCTAAGTGCATATAAATATATAAGCACTTAGCATAGTTTCACTCTCACCCCTCGATAGGCTAAAATTGCTTAACCCTTTCCCTCATAGAGGAAACCATGAAAAGACATATGCGAACAACATAAAACCAGATCAGCCTGCGAGTAACTCGCAGGCTGATCAGGTTTTATGCTGTTCGCTGCTCCTCAGTGGTCTGGAAATGAGGATTTTACAATTAAATTTGGTAAGGTTTAACTGTGGTTTTCTGCAGACCAGGCTTTATGTGGTACCTATTGAGTGCGTCAAAATGAGTCTATATGAGGGAAAAGGTTAATAATGTTGCTTGAAAAAGGCATACAGGTTATGTTTGCATTTCATCAAAAAAAGTAGGTGTCATATTTTGTTTTCATTATTACTGTAATTATTTCAATGGCATTTGTTTGAAGATCACATAATCTCAAATTATATATAATACATGTATAAACAAGACGTGCCAAAAAGCAAGCTTACGTTCAACCTTGAGCAAGACCAGTCGCTCCCGTTCGTCCAGAAACTCCGAAGCATATCTGTGCTGGAAGCCCGGATCTCGCAGGTTCTTCACGTTCCCAGACTCGTCTGACAGCTCAATGTCGGCTGCAAAAAAAAAAATATGATTGTGCTTATGGTATTTTGTTTATACCGTGTGTTAATTAGATATCGGACTGATTGAACTGTGCATGAAATATAAATGTAATATACATTAGTCCAAAGTTACGACTTTCGTATTATTCAAGTGATGTCAGACTCCGTTTCTTACCATGTTCAATATACAGTATAGGGGAAAAAAAAAAAAAAAAAAAAAAACTGCGGCTCTAGTACCAGTGGTATGAATATATAAGTGGAGAAAGGTTGTTAGGTCAAATGCCAGTGTTAAGTAGCCATAGTTTACAAATGACAATGTTTTATTTACAACTGGGCCTATCTTAGTTTGCAGTAACAACGTACTTTCTGAAATAGTCTCTTGTCTGTTTGTCTTGTCCCACTGCTTTGTACGTCCCTCCAACAGTATTTCAAGAGTGTTTTAATATTAACGTGAACCTATCTAAATTATGCCATTTTCAAGAGAATGAGGTAATTTATGGCCACGACCAGTTCTAAAATCATCGAGCTAATCCATTGTTTATCCTCACAAAATCTGTCACAATGAATGGAACAATTATCAATGCAATTACGGCTTTGTTTGATCGATTTCAAAAGGTATTCCATGCTTAGAAAAGATGAATTAGACAAATGGTTTATGTAAAAAGTGAATTATGTTAGGTATTGCTATTGCATAGCTATACTATGAATAGGAGTAATTCGACCAATTGTAATTGTTGTAAAGAAGTCATTATAGCCAACAGTCACAAAGCGACGACCAGATTATTATAGGTGATTGCACAGGGACACCAGGACAGAACCACCGACCTATTGCAAACTAACTGTAAGGCTTCCTCAAATGAAACATTCCAAGTGACATTGCTTGGAATCGAACCCACAAGAGCCGAGTGGTTGTAGCCACCGACTTACTCCCACTTAGACCCTCACCGTCGTGGACTCGAATCCTGGCGGGGTTACTGGTATTTTTCAGGAAAAGAATATTCCGTCTGGTGCGCGATAGATCGATGGCTCAACCCGGGTGCTTCTGAGCACACCCCTTTATATGACCGGAAAACTCTCGTGGCACAACAAATAATCCTTGACTCGATAATCGAAATCATACATTGATACCCGAATTACTTTTAAAGACCGATTTGCTAAGTGATCATACGAATGGGTTTGGTATCATGCCACTTGTCTAGGCCCTGATATCGTAGTGAGACATCACTACTTATAATGTCGACAAAGTTTCCAAATGTGAAAAACTGTTGTTTGGACGTTAATCCAAACGAGCAAACTAACTAACCATCATACCTTCCCTGTCACATTTGCACTTGTACTTGATGTTCTTAAGGAGGAGGTAAGTTTTGCAGTTTGGATTGAAAATCTCCTGCTGACTCTCTGAAACAATTACAACATTCTGTTTTAATAAGAATTAACGACAATCAAATAGATAGCACAGACAACATTCGAAAAGAGCAAACAATGTGCAAGATGAACAGATAGCATGCGAGACAAAGAGACAGCACAGACAGCATAAAAGACGAACAGACAGCGCAGACATCATGCAAGACGGATAGACAACATGTAAGACGAGCAGACAGAGCACAGAAGCAAGCAAGACGGGCAGACAGATTATGAGAAAAGCAAGCAGACAGTATATAAGAAAAGAGGACAACATACAAGACGAGCAGAAAGCACAAACGGCATATAAGACGAATAGGCGAATAGACAGCATATAAGACGAACAAACAGCATATAAGAAGGACTGAGATCATATAAGACGAACAGAAACATTTAAGACGAACAGACAGCATATAAGACAGCATTTAAGACGGAATGAGAGCATATAAGACGAACAGATGACAAGACGAACAGACAGCAAAAGCAGTAAAGACGAACATATAGCACAAACAAACATGCAAGATGGTAATTGTAGTATAACGTTTTGTAGTTTGATCATAACGAAATATTCACGTTTATTTTTTTTAAGAAAACCTATGTCCCCCTTAAAGTAATTCCGCCAATACTTTATACTTGATATTTCAAATACTTCAGCAGCATGTTTGATTTATTTCAAAGACAGTCAGTCCACGCTCTTTCGGGAGTCAATATTGATAAATCTCATCAAGATTTAAATTACCGTATAAAGTAGGCATTAGCCATTCGACCCCTAATACAAAACCTTTTATTTAAATATTTTCTTACAAAAACAAACCGGAGTGGGATAACGGGCCTTCCACACAAACCGTATTGTGGTGAAATATCGGAGAACACATAACGACGCAACAGGAGTAGATGGAAATACCGGGTATCGTTAAAAGACTCGGGAAAGAAAGCATGCACGATCAAATAACACAAGATATAGGTAACAATGCCACACTGATTCTAATCATTCAGTGAATAAATGTGTGCCTCGAGTCCCCTTCGCATTTAACGAAACGTCAATAAATCGCATTAAAGTAAATAAACTACTGGAATGGCCCGTATTGTATTGTCTTTTAAGTGCTGAATTGTTCTACTTATGGAGCGTTTGTTGGAGTTCAGTGAACAATTTCTAAAGAGCAGACATTCGTTTGGCTTTTCTTTTTCAAGTTATGTAAATGTTTCAGATCAATTAAAATACAAATGTACATAATCCTTTAGATACATATATTGCAACGGAAGAAAACATAATTTGCTTCACAAATACATACATATATATATATATATAAATATGTGTCAGATCGGAAGTAGTTGTCAGCAGCAGCAGAAGCAGAGCAGCAGTAGTAGTAGTAGTAGTGGAATGTTTTGTAGCTGCGCTTAGCGGCTTGATTTCAGTGAAGAAATTCATTTTGATTGAATAATCTTCACCCTTAATGAAGAGATTACCTATATAAGCATACACTCTGTATACTGCTGTGTCTTGCTGAACTGTAGGACTCACAATCGTAGATATTTGATCTGAATGTAAACGGCTATGTAACACCCGATTAATCTAATCTTGAGTAAAGTTCTTAGGTGTGTATGTAGATTAAAATTGCGCAAATCGCTTAGATCGCTAATCCGGGTTAATCCGAAAAAGAAAGTAGAACCAAGAATAAATCGTCAAGGAGAGGATTTGTAAGAGAGAGAGAGAGAGAGAGAGAGAGAGACAGACAGACAGATGTGGTGTGTACCGGTATATAGATACCGGTAGAACATAAACTTCACAAGTAAATAATAAAATTAGGCTAAAAAACAATTAGAATAACCATCGACCTGCACCTAAATATACTATGCATCAAAGTTTTTGGACATAGATCTATTACATTATTTTTTTACCGCTTTTACCATTCAGTTTGAATCATTTGAAAATATAGTCAAATTCATTTGTAATTTACAAAGTAAAATAAATACACGTAAACAGAAGCATTATCTCAAAATGTAATATAGATGAATATATTATTATCATATAAAAGGCATGCGGATGAGCCTTTCCAGAAATGAAGCCATACAAAGAGTGAAATTCGAGGCCGAATTTTCGAATAATTGGAAGTCCCGGGGTTACGAAAGAACATGATTGTAAAATATCGTACAGATACATACATCGTACAGACGATTACATCGTACAGATACATATATCGTACAGATACATACATCGTACAGATACATACATCGTACAGACGATTACATCGTACAGATACATATATCGTACAGTACATATATCGCACAGGTATCGTACATACAGATACTAATACATATTCGATATCGTACGATTACATCGTACAGACATTACATCGTACAGATACATATCGTACATATACATATATCGTACAGATGCATATATCGTACAGATACATATATCGCACAGCTATCGTACAGATACATACATCGTACAGACGATTACATCGTACAGATACATATTGCGTACAGATACATATCGTACATATACATATATCGTACATATACAGGTATCCTACAGATTCATATTTTTACATGCATAGCATTTTATATCTAAACATATTATTACATGCATAGTATTTTATATCTAGTTTCATGGACAGACACTAAGCTTGAGCCAGGACTAAGAATAGATCTCGGCATAGCCATGGTACTTGGATATAACGATCCTCAGTATAACGCTGTTATACTGTAGTTACAATTGGTAATATAGTATTTTCCAAGCCTTTAGTAAAATAACTCGAGCAATCTTATTTATCTGTCCCGAAGTGCATTACGTTTTGTTATTATACCGAAGTTTCATAAGTCATAAGCAGTATATTTTGTTGTTTACACGTACGATTTGGTATTAAAATGTGCGTTATATAATGAGAGATTAAAGTATTTTAGCATATCCTAATTTTAAACTTAAAATGAACAACTATAATCAATCTTTATAATCATAATAAAAAGGCATTTAACAGAAAAAATTTTTTTTATTGTTTAGGATTTATTTCTATTAACAAAAGTTTTCTAAAATTTGTCATTATTTATTCAATGTTTTTCGATGGATTACCTAGAAATAACATTGGATTATATCCTGATAATTCAACATTAATTTAGAAAACGGTTAAAAATATTCTAGCAAGTATGAAAATGAAATTGTCAATAGTTATCCACATTATTGGTATCTTAACAGGACTAAACTGTCTGTTAGTGCCCACTACTGCCAAACACATATTCACTTAGGTTAACTGGATATCATGCTTTTTTCCAGATAATTATGTGAAAAAAAATGCTTGTTATCCACATAATTTGACTGAATAACTTGAAAAAAGGCATGATATCTACTTATCTTAAGTGAATATATAGCTGGCAGTAGTGGTTTTGTCCTGTTATGATACCCAAGAGGGTAACACAAAAGTTTTCTACCTGCCAGATACTAACTGAATAAGTGACACATATTCAGAAAAGTTTCGACATAGCTAAGTGGATAAGTGGCTGGCAGAAATATGCCACCATAGGAACTTGAACCCGACACTACATTATAAACTGATCGGAGAGTCATTTGTGGTGGGTTTTACGCAAGAATAGACGTCATTAAAACGTCACGCACGCGAGGTAATCCCGCCAATTTTGACGTATTTTGTGAACAACACAGATAATTTCTGGCCTTTAAAGCATTAAAAAAAAATGTTTTGGTGAAAGATCGATGTATAATTTCATGCATTTTCACTCGTGGCTTCGTCACTCGTGAAAATATCACTTTTTATGTTCACTCAGTGAAATTATTAATCGATCTTACACCAAAACAAACAATTGTCCTCTTTATATTAGTGCAGTTACTCAATCTCCCCTATATCATGTTACATGTTTGTTTGAGTGTATTATTTGTGCTAGTGATGTGAATTGATAAATCGTGCCCTGGGTTATAACGTTTGTCGCATTGTATATTGTACACATACGCTGGATGAGTTTGCACTAACTGTATAAATCATACACGGAAATAAACATAAAAATCATGAAACATTTTGCAAGTATCTCCAGAGTATACTGAATTAATTGACTTCAACATAAAGCCTTTCTCAAAAGAATATAGACAATTTTAAAAAATGTTTTAAATTTACCTTACATGTATACAGCATATGTAAGGATAAAGTAAACATAAATAAATAAATAAATGAAAATACGTACCCCCAAAACTGACGGTAATATACACCATTATTAGTTTATTAAATTAATCCCGTTCTTAGCTAGCTCCAATTAAGCACTAAACATAATTACAGTTAACAAATATATACCCCTATATATATATTCCTTGAACATTCAATTATTAAATATTTCGAATCGAATTTTCCTTTCCACTGACGATTCACAAAGCGATCGCTCGATCAAATACTTGTAACATATCGTTTCTCTCATCTATGTCTATTTCTGTTATAATATTCTTTGTGTACTAGATACTTTCACGACAATTTGTTAATCCTTATTAATAACAGCCCGGGCCAAAATCAATGTATAACTCTCGAGTCCGCTGTATATACACATTTCAGAAGTGACCGAGTGCTAGTCGCAATCTTAAGCATGCCACTTGGCGCTGAACAACTTCAGATAGTTTTGTGCCGAATCCAGATTGATAGAAACGTTAGAACATTATTCTTCCGCCAATCGACACTTCGTCAATTAAGCCACGACAGCTAAATTATAAACGACCTCTCTTTTCCTGTATTTATTACACTTAATTTGTGGCTCCTTTATTATCGACGATCCTGTACGCCCTTGTCTACTTTGAAATTACCGATGATTGGGGAGATTTCAGCGAGAGTTATTGTAGGAGGGTTTTATTGACCATTTTAAAAGTATTCTTATCGAATAATTTGTCGTTGCCAATACGTTCGACCTTAAAACTACCTTGCGTGATTGTGAGGAACATTTGTGAAGGTAAAGGTCCGACTAGTGAAAGATTTGTCCATGTAATTATTATTCTACACTAACCGTCACTACAAGGTCAACGGCCATTGATGTTATGTTGAGAGTAAAATGACATCTTGTTTTCACAGCAACAACAATGTACATCAACAACGACGACGATGATGATGATGATGATGATGATGGTGGTGGCGATAAGGGTAAAATTTGATTTGTAATAGATCGCATTTTCAAAAAAAAATAAAAAAATAATAATAATTTCCTAAGACCACGAGTGTAAGGAAATAAGATCTTAAAATATTTTTTTTTTATAATTGATTCATGTTTTTTTTAATCGAGTTTTCCGCATTTTTCAATTACAAAAAAACAACAACTACCCTCTTACGAGATAAAGGTATCTCTTCATAGTTGAAGATTTGATTTTCTCCAGTATGTGTTTGTCAACCTTTTAGACAGTACAGCTGTTGATAAGTGTAAGATGATTGTTGTCCGTTATGATAAAGACGGGGCGGTTCGTAATATAATTGTTATTAGAGAAGGTTTAAATAAGCTTCGGCTTCCAACCCCATCCCAAAATTATATATTGTCATATTGTGAATTTGCTATGTACTTGATTTAATAGATGTTTAAGCAAAGTAATTGTTAAACCCTGCAACGTTAAACCAATATGACTGAGTTCAGGGGAGCCGTTGACATGGGAAGAGGGTGAGGGTCAGGATTCGTGGGCATGAAAAGTACGACGTGCACCACTGAGGAGCAGGTAGTAGAGTGGTTAGCGTGTCGGTCCCTTGGCTGAGAGGTCGTAAGTTTGATCGCCGGCCGCGTCGTAATTTGGTCGTTAGAAATTGTACTAGTGTTTATTCCAGCTTAGCTCTCAAATTAGATTTGTATAAGAGACCTAGTGTCAGGGTAATGTGACTGGGTCAGTGTGTTATGTTATTTACCCACGGATTGATATCACAGTGATGCAGCATTATATAAGTCCCTTTATTAGTCTTAAACCCTTGCAAACAAACAAAATGAGTGTACACAGTAAGAAGTAAGTCATAGATTATTCAAACTTTATTATTATTATCATTTTTTTTTTTTTTTTTTTTTTTTGCAATTTGCATTGGCATCTTGTTTTGAAATAAATATTATCAGGACCTTTATATTCATATATATTTATAGAATATCTCCTGATATTATGAAGCAAGTGTCCATCCAATGGCTAAGCTGTCCGTAGAAACATGGTTGTGCATAGAGATACATTCAATGATAGATTATACATAGTACGTTATATATTTAATTTTTTATACACCGGTATACGATGATCTGAAACATAAAGTATCTTTAAAAAAAGATACTCGGTCGTGGAAAACAGCTTGATGATTAGTTTGTCACCAAGTCAAAGAAAATCAAAGAGATGAACAATTCCATGTTTGACTTCATTTAAGTATGTTAATTTTATGTTTAGGTCTCTTGATTTTGTTGGTTTAATAGTTGTGTAAATCCTGTGTCAGTGCAGCTCTTTGAAATACCACGGATTCAAATAGTTTGTACAATCATGGCAGACACTTACAGCATTAAAACATCTGCGCATTAGTCTTAGTTTCGCGGGCAACAAAACGAAACCGGATGTTACGTTTTTGTTGACTATAGGATCTGTCAGTGTCGAAGAATCAATTCCGAAATCTATGTGTTTCCTATTTTTTTAGCGTTCTACTCTTTTAGTTTACCTTAAAAGGTGCAGTGTCTTACTATTCGAGACAAATCGTTCGCAGGGGAAGAAAACTTCAACTTTTAAAACAAACAGAGACCTAAAGAACTCGTTTCCGCAACTCCTTTCTTTTCTTTTCACTATTTTTACAATGACCAATGGGAATTTAGTAAAGTAAATAATGACCAATGTAAAGCCTAATTTTATTCCGCTTCATTACTGTGTGTTTCACAGGAAGTCAGGCTGAAAATAAACGGCCGAAAAATGCGCACGTAAAAGAGCTAGGTCAAACTCCACCGCAGTAGTTACCTCCCTTATAGTTGTCGATAACCACTGCCTTCACAAGTAGATTTCGGCTGTGTCTTCAGTTTTAAATAGTTTATATCAATTTCGTCATATTCCACGAAAATAACATTCGTGACTATGAGAAAAGTAAAAAATTAAATCAAATGGTATTAATTTATAAAATTATGAGTGTTGGTCACATGGTTTCAACTATCATCACGTGACTTGTGTGGTGGCAGTGGTTAAAGTAGCGTAGCGTGACGTAACCGGTGCGCGGAGTTTGGAGCTAGGTATGTGTCAATCGGAACACCTCGGGTAATTTCGCCAATCTTCATCATCCAGTCATCGAGGTGTTCCGATTGAGGTGTGTGTGTGTGGCTGGTGGGGCGTTATTCATTTAAAGTATATACTATATTACCAATACTAATTTAAAGATAGTATTTTATTAATATATAACATAAAGCTGTCAAAGAAACTGGGGAATATTTCTTAATCTTTACCAAACACTGTAATCATTAAATATGGTAGCAATGCAATTTTAGAGGACAGCATCTGACTTTAATTTAGATAATTTAATGAATTTAACTTTTACAGGTCTCCGCTATAATCCATATTTTTAAATACCAGATGTTGCAATGAATTTCCATTCTACGAAATAAATAAATAAATAATAAATAGATAAATAAATAAATGACTCAGTCAGTCTGTGTGTCAGTCCAGGGTCTTTCAAATAGTGATTAAAAAGAACAAATCACAACGTTTGTTTGTTTTATTTCTCACGTGACATTAGCACATCATGAGCCTATTGCTAAACTAGCTTTTATCTTGGTGAATACATTTAGCTAAGATCTCAGACGGGAATGATTAATATTGTGTAGCAGATTAAAAAACCTAGTTTTAACAACCTATTACATATATATTTAAAAGAATTACCTTTCACTTTCTTATATCTTATATCCATGTTTTCCAGTAAGGTGCCCACGTATTCCTGATATAGATTTATAACACTTGTCACATTCGGGACACTGGTATTCCACACAAGATTTCGATCCTTTAGGTTCTACATTCTCGGAATGTTCATCCTCACTAGAACACGTATATTCGCCTAGAATACTATCTAAATCCAAGTCATTTTCCCAATGAAAAAAGTCAGATTTGGAATACGCCATATCTTAACACGGTAGAGTTTTGTTTTTTTATCACAAATGATATATCCAACAGTTGTGTTGGTTCTTATAGATTTGAAACTTTTGAAGAACATTCTTCAATCTTTGTGTGATAATTTGGATAACTCATTTCTTGGTAATTATTTATTAAAGAAAACAAAAGATTAAAGGATCACGCGACAATGCATCTCTTCGCAGGTAACATCATCAAAGAAATAACGTGTAGTTTGCGCCATTTAATTAAGAAATATTAAATCTTGGTGTGATATTTAGGAAAACTCATTAATCCTTCACTTGTTAATGATTTGTTTAAGAATACAATGGATTAAAGGATCACGTGACAACGCATCTTTTCGCACATTACATAAAAAAAATGTATTTTGTACCACATAAGAATTATTCTAGTATTACACACTTCATAATTAAACAAACAAATAATAAAACATGTTGATTGATACCATAACAACCAGAAAGTAATTTCTATCAGCTTTCAATTTTATTACTTTTAATATCGTCTATATTAATATATTAAAATGCGAGCATTTTTCTTCTGATATTTTAGCTGGAATGGCTGAATACCAATTTCAATGTTAAGATCGCGTTTTAAAATAAAATAATAAAAATATGTTGTTCATATCATTTTTCGAAACTTGATTTTCCTATTCTACGGTATAAATATTATATAAAACTACTTAAAATTATTTAAAAGACAATTTGGTAAGCAAATGCATATTCGCTAGACGGGATATTACTCATGTAGAACTTGCGTTAAAATTAAAATTTGATTACAAAAAAAGTTTTCAATCACACAGTTTTATAGACAATTTCACGAGCCTTCTTATGATACAGTTTGTTTATATATAGATGGTATTTAATGAACATAGTAACATACAGTTTTGTAAGAACAATATCGCGAGTCAAATGACCATCCATCGCTAAAACGCGCTAGACGGAATAGCATTACCCGTGGTTAACTCGCGTTAAATATAATAGGTGATTATAAACAAAGAATTTAATTGCTCAGTCTTATAGAAAACTTCAACAGCTTTCCAATGATATCATTTATATTAAAAATTATTATTTAAATAACAAATTGACGGGCAGTTTTGCAGACTAATATAGGATACATTAGGACAAAGTACCGGTAAATTAGCTAAGCGTGATAAATACACGGCGTGATAATCACTTCCAGGTAAAAATCGATAGCCGAAACATGATACGCAGTACGATAAGACGTTTATATAGGGCGTTTCTGGACCATACTATTTGAAAGACCCTGGTCAGTCAAACAAATCAATCTATTGGTCTAGAATAAAAGAACAGATTGAAGATTGACCAGAGCCCCCCCCCACACACACATACACACATCCTGAGGTAATGGCTGGATCCGCGCATAATCAACAAACAAATATTCAAATATTTTTTTTTATTGGACGGTTTTTATAAAATGTGAAAACGTCGATTCTACTACATTAAGTTGCAACTTATTGTATACACCATAACTTGATCTAATAATAAAATATTTAATTTTACCAGAGATGTGAAAACCTAGAATGTACCTCCGTGATTTTACGTCATAAAATTTGGTCTGATTATTTCGTCAAGATAAAATTATGCTTATCAATCATACAAATTTATTATTAATTAATGTGATTTTTTTATGGCCTGTTATTTATCATTTGGCATTATCTTACAATATAAAACCAAATCATGGAACATATTACAGAACTGTATACAATTTATTATAGACTTGCACAGTCCATGCATCATTTGTAAATAACTAATATAATACATGCTTTTATCAACAATTACATTACAGAAATAATATGTATGTTTAAAACCATTGTAAGATTTATCATTATTATTTTTATTATTTTTCATCATAGTCATCATCAGCAGCATTTATTTATCCCGTGAGTTGTCATACGCTCATATAGCAGGGTCTATTCATATACAGATATATATAGAGAAATATCCTTGAATGCATCAAATAAATAGTTAAAATCTGATAAGGAAAAAAAAACATACTTTCCGTCCTGTAAATATTAAAATTGCTTTTATAAGCAATATAAAGATCTATGTGTTAATACGCTTCTCTTATATTATCAGAGAGGCAATCACTTACTTGAGTGAATTAAATATAGAGATGTATTGAAAGATACATGTACTGTTGTATGCCTCTTATGAGTGTGTTGAAATAATGCCACACCGGCGCACTTGTCGATCAAAGTCTTGGTCATTATGGCGCATTTCCCGTATGTAGAGAGCTTAAGAAAGCGTCTGTAGCCGTAACTAATCAATTCCAAACTTGTTTACATCCCAACAATAATGCATGTGTGACAATATTTTTTAAAGTTCGAAATGCAGTCGTTTAAGCTATTTTTGGCATTTGCATTGATTTGCATTGTTGAAGGTCAGTGTATATCAATGGATTTTGTTTATTTTCCACATGCCTTTGTATATTTATCTCTGTAGCTTTAAAGCACAATTGCTTAGAGCACTTTAAAAGTTAATAATGTGCATTATCTGAAACAACGAAATTATAGTCAGCAGACCGACATTCTAACTACGTTGTTGGAAGTGCCAATGTAGGCCACTATACCATACACTTTATTATATTTCATTTGATTATTCAGCCGTTTACTGCTACCACCATTAAAACAAAACAAACAGTAATCGAAGGAGTATTTGCTCCTGACATTACTCAACCTAGTAAGTTTTGAATGGCCTTCCTTTATCAGTTACATCACACAAATGCTAGTCCCATCAATGAGCTGCTCTTGGTACAAGATAATAATTTTGGTACTTGTTGTCATGGGACATGTGTAATCTACGGCCCCATGCGGGCCCAACTGCGGCCCCAGTTTGATTAAATCCCGGGACCTGTACCAAATTTCTGGATATCTTAGGCTGGGCTATATAAGGGTATATATATATATGTATGTATAATGATGTTTTGTACGTTAATGTTTCTATATATAATGATGTTTTGTATGTTATGTTTCTATAATTATATATATATGGCGTTGTCCGCGAATTATGTAGAGATCCTGGGATTTATAAATGTCCCCCGTAATATTGTACATAAAAGAAAATAACATAAATATAAAATAAACACATTTTTTACCTTAGTCATAACCTCACTTTTGCGTATATATTACAGATTTAATTTTCATTAACATGTTTAAACCACATAACAAATCAGCATATCTATCTATCTATCTATCTATCTATTTATACTGGGGCCGTAGTTGGGCCCGTCTGGGGCCGCATGGGGCCGTAGATTACACATGCCCGTTGTCATGTAGGCGATCATGCCAAAGTAAAAGTTGGACTATATCACTAATTACTGGTACACAAATGATTGACTACACAAAAGCTAGCTCAACTGCAAGCCAGTTATAGTCAAAGTACAAATAACATAAACTAACACTCTGGTTGCATTGGATACTAGTATTTATTAATACGTCCCTCTGTGCTGATGAGAAAGGCAAAGTATTCTTTGCCCATCTAAAACACTGAATTGGTTTTGCTATTTTATTATAATCTTGTTTCAAGTTTTCCACAACATAATCTTTAATTAATAGCATACTGATACCATATTATTTTCTCCAACATGACATCTACATTGGATTTCTTTTCTTGGTGATATTGATAGTCTAACCATTGGAAGGAAGACCCTCATATTGTCTAAATGACCCCCAAATGTTTCAAAATGTGTTTATCTAACATTGTATCAAGGGTTCAATTGAGGCCCATTTAAAAAAAAAAAAAAAAGTATGGAAAACCAGATATGAGTCTTGATTAAACAAATCAAGTTTTGAGTATTTTCTGTCTCCTAATTAAATTTTATCAGGCTTCAGTGTATCATCTGAGTTTTTGGTATTTATGAGAACACATTACATACATGTGTATTTCTATTTTTTATGTGTTTGTTGCATTTCTTCTTCAGTTTTCACCTTAAACAATCATGGTTTGTATTTTCCAAATATCCAAATTTTATTATTTTACAGGTAAACTGGAAGACCACTTCCACTACTATGAAATAATTGAAAGTGTAAAGTTTCATACGATCACAAAGAGAAGCACAAATGGCCTTCACACAAAGCAGATGAATATTGCTGCATTTGGGAAGTAAGAAATATAAGATTTCATTTTTAATTTCATTTTGAAATTCATCTCTACTTTTTTTTTTTGTTCAACGAAGTTTAACAAATTGTTTTTATTCTATAAAATGTACTGAAATTGATAAAAATACAATGATTCAAGTTGTAAAATACAAAGCTTAATGGTATGGAGAAATATGAATTTAAGAAAGAGCAACCTATTTTGATTTTCATATTTTTTTATTTTCAGAAATTTCACCCTTCAGCTGCATCCAAGTACAGATTTATTCAGCCCTAATTTTAAGATTACTGTTATTCATAGTGACAATTCTGAAGAGGAAGTAGAAGGATTCAATAAAAACAACTTTTTAACAGGCGAGGTCGTAGGTGAGAAAATTGCTTTCATCATTGTTCATAATGTACATTTCATGCATTCATTTACCATGAACAGTCTCAAACGAATGTAAGTAGGTTCCCTGCTTGCATGATTCTATGTGCTATTATATAACAGGGATGCAAAATCTCATGTGAGCAACTGTTAGGGGTAACTTAACACAGGGCTGGTCTTGGGATAAATATATATATATCAGGACATTCAAGACCACATAATTATGATATCAGCAGTGGACTTGTAGGCCTTGTTGTAGGGAAAGAAGTTAGAGTAGGCAATACAATACCATAGAGTAGGCAATACTAAATAGAATAGGCAAAACAATAAGTTATATAATGCCATAGAGTATGCAATACAAAACATTAGTGTATACAATACAATAAAATATAATAGGGTATACAATATATTAAAGTAGACAATACAATACAAAATAATTTTTATTTTCATGACTGCGTATTACAATAACAACACATATACAATTCAAATAACAGACAGTTATAATAAAGCACATACAGTTAAAATTTGGTACACTTCCTATAGGGGAGAAGAACTCAAAAGCGGCCCTGCATGTGGATGATGATGGAGTGGTGACAGGTGTATTTACAGAGGCTGGTCAGGAGTATGTGATCGAGGTACGTCTTGATACTTTCATATGATTCTCTATATCAACATCTTTAGACATTTCTACAGTAGTTTCAGACCTTTTTACAGAGGTGCCTCAGGTCAAAGTAGTTTTAGACCATTTTTCAGAGGCACCTCGGGACACAATAGTTTTAGACCTTTTTTCAAAGGCACCTCGGGTCACCTATTCTGACATGTTTCAAGTCAAAAATTCTTTTGAATCGTAAAATTTTCCCAAATTAAAGAATTCTTTTGAGGATTTATTGTGTCCAATCTAATAAAAGTTTTTTTGAGAAATCTTCCCAATGGATTTGTATTCCTAAATGATCAACATCAACACTGGTTTTACATCCAGTCTTCATATTCAGGGTTTGATGATTCCTCATGGCTATAAACCATGGCTCTCTGTCCTTTGCATTTGATGTGTTAAGATTAAGACTAGCCATGTCTGCAATGATGGCTGTATGCCAAGGCTTCATTGGCTGCCAACATGACCTCACTTTTGAGACATGCAAGCTATCCCAGAATTCACTCATCCAATCTTCTTGATCTTTTGTAACCATGTGAATACCTGTATATAAATAGCCTTGAAAAATCCCAGGTTTATAAAAAAAATGCGTAATGTTTGTTATCCTAAGTCTTACCATATTTGAATTCCTGGGTTAGACCAGTACACTGTGCCTTTACTTGGAGGAATCTTGGCTCCTCTAATGGAGATTAGACTAATAATTTGCATTGAATCTGTAGGAAGGCCATGAAGAATATCTTAAAACCTAGGTAATGTATTGAACAAACAACATTTGAATCCTTGACAAAATCAGAGATTGAAGGTTGAACCCTTATACAGAGGGCTGATTTTTTTCAATCCAACAGGAGCATGACTTTTAATCACAAGTGCCCAGGCAGCCTGGTCAGATCATCATTCTGCGGTCAGTCAAAAGAACAAAAGAAAGTGTAGGGCAAACAGAGATGGCCTCTAAATGAAGGTTAAACATATAACAAAATGTTAGTTTAGCAATATCAGCTAAATACAGGTGGCTGCTAATACAGGTTAAAATGTATTACACAGATGTCTGGAAGTGGCATTAAAAGTTAATTAGTTTTATTTTATCACAGTGACACACTGTTTAAATACATCAACCAAGGAATTTTGTAATTCATACCAAGAGCTTGAAAAGAATGATTGAGAAATTAGGATAATGATTAAATCAAACTAGTTGGATGGAATGAACATCTGACTTATGAAATTATGAAGGAGAAAAAACTTATGCTTGGGCTTATGAAATTATGAAGGAGAAAAAACTTATGCTTGGGAGGATAAAAAGAATTGAGGAAGGGCCTTTTTAATAGGTAGGTAGATAACTGCAAATGAAATAACAAAGGATGACCTAATGAAATGTGTGTGTTTTTTGTCTTCAGCCAATCTCTACATACCAGAGTGATGAAAGTGATGGTGTTTCTAGTGACGGTGGTTCAATGGTAACATACAGACGGACAGACATTAAGACCACTGGAGATGGGTAGGCTGGTGTTTAAAATCCTCCTGTTATTGTTGTTGTTTGTGTTCATGCTCAGGTGTATTGTGCATGGTGCTGCAGTTTTTGACAGAAACGCCACCTCTGACTTTGGTTCTCTTGGACTTTTTCTGTTAGAGTTGCCCTCCCTTAGCACCTCTAGACAGGTACACCTACACACAGAGACAGATGCTGATAAAAGGGATCCAGGTGTGCTACCCTAGCTCGTTTCGAATAGACCCCCTGGTTCTTTAACGTGCCCAGTGTATAACACAGATAGACAGCTGTCCACTGCCTGGATGAACCAGCACTAGGCTTCTAGTTAGGCGGGGAACACTGAAAAGTGTCCCAAAAATTTTCCAAGGTTCTACCAGGATTTGAACCCCGGACCTCTGGATTAGTAGTCCAGCACGTTACCACCGAACCACCACTCCACCTGAGTCCTCTTTATAGTCTTGAAATTAGAGCTGAAACTGGATTTGTCTGTACTTGGATACATTGTCTCGCAGTACAGTATCTGTACATTATTTTGTAGTTTTGGTATGCGCTGAGTTCAGATGTTGCCAAGCACCATAGGAGCCAATTTTTTTAATGAAATTAATCTAATAGTTGCTGTGTCTGCAATGAAATGGCATTCTTTTTGAATATTAACTTGCAGTGAGTAAACTTTTTGTCACCTTAATTTGATATAGTACTGTGTAGCTATGAATGAAAGCCCCAAATGCAATTAATGACATTCTAGCTGTTCTACAGGTCAAGGTTTTGAAGTATTTCTAGGTCCTTTTTTCAGATGTTGGAGAAGGGTCCTTAATATCATATTTTGGCGAAAATATGACCATTTTTTCATTGGGAAAGAAAAATCCTGGAGTAAGATGCATATTTGGGGAAAACTGCATGCATTTAATTTTTCAGAGGGGATGGCACCTGATAAAGAAGGAAAAAAAGTCTTTGATGTGAGGGGACATCAAAAGATATCACAGGTGGCAAACTCTGTCAGGTCAACATGCCTTAGATATCTTCTGACTCTTATGTATTGCAAAACTATATAGTACAGTAATTGGTACTGTACTGTACCAAAAACAATGTACAGAGTACTGCATGCATGGTACCCTGAGGGTCCTGTGCCATTCAAGCCCTAATTAGAATATATTGGTTTAGTGATTTCTTTTGATTAAAGGCACCGTAGTCCAGGGGTAACATGCATGACTGCAAGTTTTCGGGTTTGAAACCTTTTGAAGCTGAGGTTTTTTAATTGTCCTCCCAGGCACCAAGTAATGGCCCACCAAGGAAACGTTAAGTGGGATTATTATATTAGAATTTGTTTCTATTTTTCTTTCAGAGCTGGACTTTGTGGATCCATTCATCCAGAAAATACAACCAACCAGTTTGATGAGATTGCTTTCCAACCATTAGAGGAAGGTAAGACACTGTTCTTGATGTCACAGACACAGTCTACCTATATATCAGTATACTTTAAACATTGTGTACCAGTCTACAGCACTTTGTGTCACTTTCCTGTCCAGTGATCTCCCCTTACAAGAAATGAATCTCTGCCACTACAAAGAAACCTTAATTTAGGATGTAAAGAAAAATCAGAAATGTATTTCCTATTCTTATTTATTTTTTTGTTTTGTTTGAATATCATTTTCATGAAGATGCATCAGTAATATTTAGAAAAACAGCAAAAAATCAAAAGCAGATAACAATACATGAGTGCCACAGTGCATCTTTTGACTGTTATATTGATCAAATGGTATTGTAAAATCATTCATTTTTGTTGACATTAAATTTTGTTGCTTATGTTCTGAGGGACTTAAATTTTGTGGGAATAATTATTCCAAGTTTCATATTGTGGTAAATGTTAGGTCTATCACATTAATGATTTTTGTGGGGGTTAATATTTGTTGAAAAATCTTCCACAAAAATGAGTGTCCCTTGAAAATGAATGGTTTCGCTGTATCGTATGATTGTCCTGGTGGCAGCGATTACTGAATTGTAAGGGAAGTAACTGCTGTATGGAGTGGTTTTTCTTTGCCTATGGAAATCATGGTTCATGTTAAAACGCAGTATAGTTTATCTGTGGTCTAGATACACTGTCATTCTTTTCTGTCACAAGGGATGATAATAATGATAATGATAGAGGTGTTCCAAATATTTACTCAGGTACAGCAACAGGAATGGGCCTTTATGCATGTATAATTACAGTCAGTGACTTTCTGTTACCGGTACTTAGTCCTTCACTGATAATGGTTTGAGTATTGGCAGGGTCACTTGAGGAACTTCCAGTGCTTGCGTAGGTTTAGTGTTCTAGTCGGATCCCCCAGACATGCATAAAACGAGATTAGAAAAACTCTGTAAAGCTGCGGAAAATATTTTTAGTCACAGCATCATTGAATATTGCAAGTACCACCTTTAATAAACTGGATACCACTATATAACTGAAATACTGTCACAGCGATGTTTAAAAGCAACAAAACAAGAATGGGGAAAAGTTAATTCTTGATATTGAATCAGAATCCTTGGTCTATCCCTACTGAATATTTGGATTAGTTCTATATGTTTGATGTTCTCTCCTCCAGACTGAAGAGTTTGACCAGAAAAAACCAGTCTGTGGATGAACTATTTTGAGTTTTATCATGAACTATGGTAAATATTGCCATTGGTCAAACACCTCTGGGCTAGTTCGATCATAGTAACTATAGTCAATGATAACATTCAGGCTACCGGTAATTAATCTGTGATGTAGTCGCTGTTGTCAAACTCTTCAGTCTGGAGGAATGAAGACTATACAGATTGTTCAAAATATTAACTATGGTACGACCACAGAAAAGAAAATCAGTGGTTGATTGAACCATAGTTAATATTCAGATAACCTCTTAACATTTTTATCCCCTTTTTATTGAAGAGTGACCACAGTAACCAGACCATAATGATTTAGACTGTGTTCTATCAGTGACCATAGTTGCTATGGTATGCAACTGAACTAGCTCTCCATGTCATTTTTGTAGTGTTTGTTAATTGTCTTGTGTGAACAGGTCTTTCATTTTCAGATTGTCACTTGTTTATTTTAGTCTCACTTTGTCAGGCAAATTTAACAATTCCTCAGTAACGCATGTAACATCTAAGTTTTTCATTTGTTTTTCAGTGTTAGTCTTTACTAATGAGCTTCTTCACACTTAGTAACAAATAAAACAATCTCATTAAAATCAGCTCTTCGTTTTCACTCCTATACTTTATACTAGGAAGATCTGACAATATCCCATGAAAGGTCATCTCAAGTTGACCTTTATGTCATGAATATTAATAAGAAAATGATATCTAATCAGAATGTGCGTTTCAAAAATTTAAATTTGAAAA
>CM037788.1:6363075-6413075 GCA_021229015.1 Solen grandis
AATATTTGCACATAGCAAAACAATGAAATAGTATGTACTCAAAGTCACATCTGGACACTGCACAGCATGCTGACCGATAGGTGTGCCCCTATGTTAGTTACCAACTGTTCCTGACAGTCTCTGTTTATGAAGTAAACATTTATGTAGTCGCTGATTTATTTAGAGAAGTGTCTTTTGTCAAGATGGCCTCAGTGTTATCCAATAATTTCTATAAGTGCTGGGAATCAGTCCGGAAAAATATTCGTCGATTAATCAGCCCGATTTCCTGACTGGTTAATGATTAATCGGACTTACTACATCAACTTACATAACAAAAACAATGCGAATATCTTTGTCATTAATTGAATAATTTGATCATTTCACAGTTTTAAAGTCGAAATATTACTGTAGTAATATAGACCGAAACGCATTGACAGACTGTCTCGAACTATACAATCAGAAATGAGTTTACGTTGGTACCAACCAATATCCGCAACTTTGTCTAAAATCATAAAATGTATAATTTGTTGACGAATAAGAAATTATCGTCGACGATTAATCAGACTGCGTCAACGATTTGTCGACAAACTGATTAATCAGTCCGACACTACTGTAAAGTTACAATGTTGATAAGAATATGAGAAAATCAAGAATGGCTTCTATATTCTTCAAACACATGGATTATTTGGCAAAAAGCAGATACATGGGATGACAACATCGAAATCTACATGTAATGCTCTATATGTGCAGTCCATTTGTCTAATTTAATAAAGGTAATCCGTACATCCTTAATTCGGAATAGGGTATCCATCAAGTGATTGTAGGAATTTTATAGTAAATGAAGGCGTTTTTAGACTTTGAGCAAAAGAGTCTTTAACTCCATGTCAATGGATGTTTACATTTGCACTGAAATATTTTTAAGCATTTGGATGACCAAGGTTATAATTGCATGACTGATGGAATACCTTATTCTTATTTATTTTACGTCGCTTGGGAAACAGATTCTTGCAAGCTGTACTAATCCCTCTCGACGGTCCCTATGTTTGACTAGAACTTTGCGCTAGGGACGCCCATGAAAACTTTTGAAATTGACATTTTTCAGTATCATTTGATGATACAATGTACTTTTAAACATAACTTGAATGGTACAATACAAGTTGATGAACGTACATAAGCAAATGTACAACATGTCTGCAACATGTCAACACCAGCATAAGGCCATCGGTCAATCATGTAAGAGCAGTAATTATTAGAAAATGCTTGATGGAGTTATCTGTCCTTTTCTGTTGATGACATCATCATTATTCGAAGTTGAAATACCTCGTTGAACTATAAGAACTTCGATCATTTTAATGAAACACCTTAAGTAGTTAACAAAGGGTTTTTAATTCTTACCATGTTTTTGACACAATTATCTACACTTGTATGCTGATCGGTCTTATCATGTTAGATCAGTATTCCACGTGTGAAGGCATTATATTACCAACAACAAATACCAAACTTTATAAGATGTAGGTGTAACGGGATTCCTAAATATCTATACATTACCATAAAAAAAATTAAAAAAAATAAATCGATTAATAAAAAAAATCAGGATTTCAAAACCCAGAATGTTACCCACCTGGAGGCTCGTTTTGGCAGACCCACACTTTGCTATACTGATTTCAGCTTCCTCTACCTCCAAGAAACTCGGAAATGTTCGTTTCACTCGACGTTGACGTTTGTGTAAACAGTCCGTTGTCATGGTGATATATTTACCCGTAACACTGAACCCAACGGTGTGCCACTTGTTGTCTTTGAACACTGAATTCCTGAACTGCGTTCTTTTATTGTTAAATACGAAATTTATTTTCTTTTTCTCTAAACACACAGAAACAATAGTTCTCTCTGAATCGTTTATGGAAAATATGCATTCTGTGTTAGTGTACGTTTTGTTATGCTTGAGAACAAAGAATATTGAAAACTCCTCAGGAAAATACTGGCAGGATTTGAAAATATGGGTGGAAGGGAACTTTATTTCCGAACTGTCTGGAAGGAATTGTAGCGCGTGCACGTGACTTTTGGCGTCGAAGACGACACTAACGCCCTCTGGTAGGCGGCCAATACGAGGAATGGCCTCTTCTATCAGGTTGACCGGACCTAAACCTGGAAAGAATATTTATGTATTAATAAATGCGGAAATAATTTAGTTAAGGATGGAACCTAGGACACGTTTCATTTAAGGTAATCATCATTAATTGTGATCATGGTCTATCAAGAATTTGGGAATTTTATGGTAAATGCAAGCCTTTATAGATTTTGAGCATAAGAGCTATCACTCCAAATCAATGAATGCTTTCATCTGCACTACCGAAGTCTTTTTAAGCATTTAAATGACCATGATTGTATTTCATTGATGGATGGATTGAATTTAAGTCGTACGAACAAAACATATTTGTATATGAAAATCAAAGATGTAAAATGATTGTTTTTGTGACTTTTTCTTCACAAAAAGTGATGAGTTCATATAGTTCGAATAATGCATTGAAATGGATCAACTTTCTCCCCCCCCCCCCCCCCCCCCCCCCCCCCCCCCCAAAAAAAAAAAAATATGAAATTAATACACGCAATAAAAGATGATATACTTACGACATTTTACGACAATATACTTTTTTGTCCAAATTAGTTAAAAAAAAACCACAGAAGTTATACAGGACATACAGTCAAACCTGTATTAAGCGGTCATTGTGGTCGCTAATACAGGTTCATATATAACAGAACAAAGAACAGTCATTCACACATGTAAAGAATCAAAGGACCGATAGTCCTGAGAGCTGCTATTACATTATTATAGCTTATAACTTTGTGCAAGGCAAATCATTGGATTTTGAAATCATACACTTAATAATTGAATGAAATAAAATCTTTCAGAACAGATACTATAACATTCTGCTAAGATGTCATGATTAAGATTGTATTCTGTATTAATGTTTAGACCGGGGCAGGTTGGATATGTGGGTCAACCTCTACGAACTACTTTCCGAATGCGTATTTATATATATATAAAAAATAATAATGCAGCTCTATCCGGAAACACAAAGACATGTCAAAATTATACTGACAGTAAAATGTCGTAGAATCTGAAATATATATCGATTATCTCTGATTGAATGTTATCGATGGAATACAGTGGCTATTGGGACGGAGCCCGGTCCAAAAGTTTACAGACTTGGATACGATATTTAAAGTCGCTATTTTCATTTCGTTTGGCACTGTATCTTATGAACACCAATGCAATGTTGACCATTTTTGCTAACTGTATTCATGTTGCGTCAATATTTTCGTTGCACAGATTTAAGATACATATGCGTTGATCTAAAAATAATTCACGGGTCCGTACATATAGCTGTAGACTGTAATATTTACCTGTGATTATGAACCAGAATGAAATATCATTTTATCATACTAGTAGTAAGTGTTATGACTATAGAATATTGATTTTACATACAACACTTTCTGAAACAGTTACTCATACGAGAAAGATACAATTAACTAATGATATTATATAGAAACAATTTGGCCTATTTCGTAGGGAGCATTTATACTGAAACATGAGTAATCAGGTTCTAGAGACCGACTTCATAGCCATGAGATTCAGACTGCAGCTCAAAAATCAATACGAGTCAAGAAGTGACGTCAGTGTTCAAGCTATAGAACAAATCAGCTATTAATTTTACAACCTGCAATTCTGTTAGGTCTGTCAATATGTCTTTAGCAATTCTGATTGAAATTGCTTTATTCTGATACATGTAGATGGGCGCTTGTAATGATGTCTCTTTGTGAATTTCATTCAGATAAAATATAAGATATATAATTCTTTTAAAAAATCGACACAGTGCAATAAGTTGGATAAATAAATAGATAGTTTTCTAAATAAACACGAAACTTGTAAACTTTAATTTCTATAAAACATTCTTTTAGAATGAATAGTACAATATAAATAGAAATTCAATTAATTTAACATATCACAAGAGACAAAATTGAACCGCTCTTAATATCCGAGAAAGTCCGTTTGAATCGGCCTTTTTTGGTGTAACCGCTTCGTGAAGCGGCCGAAGAGCTAATCCGAATATTGCCGGAAACAGCCGGAGCCAGTTCCGAACAAATATGGCGTGAGACACAAATAAACTGTTAACATGGACAAAACGTGTCCTGTAACTTCATACAGTTACAAATGGGGAGAACAAATAAAGAGTTAAGCTATATAACAATTTCATAAAAACCGTGCCTTTTTATACAGTCGATTCAATTAAGATGGGTGTCGATAATACCAGAGTGTTCCGGTCGGTTAACAATTTGATTTGATGTTCTTTTTTTCTGTATGCCTAATTTAATGATGAAATTACTAGAAACTGTTCAAAAATATATTGTCAAATTGTTTTAAAGTAAGTCCAAAAGAACCTTTTTCAGTTTCGTTACCAGGTGATTTATGGATATGGATTTATAAGACACTTGTTTATTTAAGGTCATCAGGGATGAAAATATTAAGGTAATCAATCCATTAAAGGTTGTATAATATACCAACCAATCAGAGATGAACATAGTCATCATGTTCCTTCAAATGCTTAAAATATTTCAGTACAGATGCAAGCATCCATATACTTGGAGTAATATGCTATTTTCATCAAAGTCTATAAGGGCTGGCATTTACTATACAATTCCCAAAATCACTTGGTGGACCATGATCTCAATTTAATGATGGATGGATTTCCTTAATTCGTCTTGAATTACGTGTTCTTTCTGCTGAATGATTTTTTTCTCTCTTTTATATACGAAGAAAGTAGGTAAATAAGTAGTTTATCATTGTAACTGGTGCATGTTACAAACATATATTACTATCATTAATTATGTATTATTATCATTAATATAATAGTATAATGTATAAAATGAAATACCCGGCTTAAACATAAAATAATAATAATAATAATAATAATAATGGTAATATATTTTATATTAGTTGTGGTTTTTTCTACATAACATTCATAGGCGCCAAGTACTATTCCAAACCATGACCATAAAGTCCCTGTAACGGTGCCGCTACATTTCGGACCTCATGGCCTTTCACGGAGATAACAAAGGTTTCCTAATATTTTATTAGGTTATCTTGGTAGAGGTGTAGTGGTCCAAGACGTAGCGGAACCTTGACAGGGACTTTACCTTAAATTGTATTATCAATCGATATAAAACAAAAATGATGTTTAAAATAAAAATAAATACCCACGCCCCTACTAACTTTTATAGTAAAATTTAAGTGTATCTTAAAGATTCAGAGGCTTCTTTGATTCGTTTTATTTTTCTTGTAGTAAGTTCAGTAAAGGGCAGTACATGTTACATATATCAATTTTGAAACAAAAAATAAATCCCAATGATGAAAGAAAATATCGCTTTATAATGTCGATGACAAAACACATTTTCAGTCTTTTAAGTAAAACAGACTTTATGTTATTTATATACATCTGTGACCAGAAATTGTTTGATGAAATAGTAAATGTTGTTAGAAGACGTTATCACTTATCGGCATTCTTTGATATGTTTGATTTTAATTATTATATATCCATAAAGCAAGGTACACTAAACATGCATTTAAGTGCAGATTCTGACAGATCAAAGTTAGAATCACCTGGCGTGTGTTTTATGAAGCGTCTTAATCTGAGATTTTCCTAAACTCATATTTTGACTTTGACAATAAATCCCTTATTTATTTACTCAGAGAATAGACATTTGCATACTTCCCATTATTACTTAAGGCCTTTGAAAGCGCACGCTTTAAATATGATTTTTACAACGAAAGCACTTACTATTTTATTCACACACATATGTTGTAACCTATTCATTGTCGCCATTTAGACACAAACACATTAAAATAAATACATGATATACATTTGAGAGAATCCTGCGTGTTTCGTTTCTGTGATAAAAAAATATACAGGCTTACGTTTTCAAAGTCTTTAAGTATAAAATGCTCCTGTGGAAAATGATTTTTTACTGGGAATATCTCAATTTCAGATGTTTCGTAAAACACAAGCCCGACCCTAGTTTATGCGACAAGATTGTATTTTATAAATACGAGTCAATAGATAATGCTATGATAGATCTAAATACAACAAACAGGCACAGCTAGCAGTGATGATGATGATGACGACGACGATGATGATGATGATGATGGGGGGAGTAGATAGAAATGCATAATGAGAAGTAGGGAGATAAAGGCGAAGAGGAGGAGGCGAAGAACACAGGGGAAACGAAGAAGATTATGATCCGAGATCGAATCTGAAATCGATAAATACTTTAAAAGTATTGTTCTATTATGCTACGGATAATACATATTCTACGAAAAGGTCAGTGATCTGCTTCACTATAACTGAAATATACCTCGAAACAAGGTCTCATTAACGTTAATGATCAATTACATATTGTATCTTATAAACAGCTCGAAAAGCCAAAAATAATAATCATTGCCAAAACGCTTATGAAAAGAATAATAACTAAGTGCTTCAGTTTTGGTATATTGATGGTAGAGGACTGGAAACGCCGGACTTCAAAATTCTACAACAGTAGCTCGTGGAAATACGAGCTCTTTTGCTGAAGCGATAATGTCAGAAAGTTGGATGTGGAAACAAATTTTTCGGAAGAACCCCGGGGGCATATTTCTGAGAAACAACGTAAGCTTTATCTGTAACCAGCAGATCTAGACGAGTTGAGGAGTATCCGATATAAACGTGTCAGTTTAAGATCTCATTGTCGATGAAAGTTTATGTCGATACCCCCTTTAGGTTTTCCTCAGACAGACAGACAGACAGACAGACGGAAAAAAATGAATGTTTGTTGTTGCCATTATTTCAGTGTTTGTTTGTTTATTGGGTTTAATGTCCCGCCGACAGTATTTCAGTCATTTGGAGACGATGTCTACTTGAGACAGATATAGTGCTTCCACACTACAGTATCACACCGTAAACATCTGGCATGATACCACACCAAGTCACATTATCCTGACACCGGACCAACCAGTCCTGGAACTACCCTTATATGCTGAGCGCCAAGCAAGGGATCTATGCCAGTACTTCGGTACGTCGCGGAACCTACGACCTCGCGATTCCGTGGCGGACGCTCTAACCAGGCGGAAAATGGTACTGGTTGATGAAATAAATGACACAGACAGACAGGTAGATATAGATCGATAGATACGTTAAAACTTTTTCCACATCCATTTAACGTATATCTTATCAGTAAGTGTTCCTATAATACACGAACTATTATTTATTTACATTTTATATTAATACAGAGTTAATTTCCTAAGCTACAGAACGCTGTTTACCTTCTGTACATTTAAAGCGTCCGCTGTTTGTCAAAAGAATTGTTTTATATTTCAACAAAGCGTTGTTGAAAAGTTAAATACGACAACAGCCGTTAGTCGACTCTATTACACCGCTTTGTCAATATATAAATTTCATGTGCAAACAAGGTTTGTTTGAGGCAAGGCGATGGGATTCCGCTACTGGTGCGAACTTTAGCAGGCATGTTTAGGCCGTCTAGTTCCAGAGCGTTGTTTTTCTTAAAGAACTCATAGAAAACATAAAAAATGAAATGTTATGAACGGAAAATACCATGACAACGCTTATACTACTATTCTTTAAAAAAAAAGAAAAAAAAAAAAAAGAGAACATGAACAAAGCTTAAAGTAAATGCTGGAAGGCTCCATCACATGAAAAATCCAGTTGACCCTGCCGGGACTCGAGCTAACAGTCGTGAGTGAGGAGGAACTTTGTGATGTTATGTCGGCGATTTTATACTAATGGCCACGGAGGACCCTACGTGTGAAGAGCCGACAGGAACAGGTCAATATAATTAAATGTATAATCAAAAGTCACAACTGTTAATTTAAGTAAGACCCCACATCATAAAACTATTCACTTTTTAGCCTTTAATATTTAACATATATCGTTTCTAAACGGTGATCCAATTAGACATCTTTTTTTCCCGGAATTACAGGTTAAACTTGATTAATTTTACATCGATTATGAAACAAGTTCTTACAACTTAAATCAATCATTTTCGATAGCTCAGATGACGGCGTATGTGGTCATTATTTTGGGAGAAAACCCCACGTGTCTGGACAGGTGACCACCGTACCCTCTCACTTACGGCACCCGGGATCGAACCCGGGACGCATTGTTGAGAAGCGAAGTATGTTGCCACTACGCTATCCAAGCCCTCAATTCAATGTAGTTCCGTGTACTTGTAGTTATAATTGCTTACTTCCTATGAATTCAGTGCTAATTTAATTTATGTAAATAATAATGTCAATTTTGAACTTTAACCCGAAATCTCCACCCTCCCTTTAGCTTGCCGGTGCAGAACTTTGTGAATTTTTATTCTGACGCCTTTAAAACAAGAAGCTTTTGGGAAAAAGTAGTCCGTGAACGTACATAAGGCCGGGTGATTAGCGACACCCTGTTACATGTGAATGATAAAGGATAGAAACGTAACTCTTATTTGTGTTCCCGCGCCAGGGGACGGGTGGGTATAGATTTAGTTTTATGTCAATACTTAGCTTACCGTCTGCGTATTCTAAAGGGAGTATTGTGATCTGAAGAATCCATCTCTTGAAAACCTGCCGTTGACCATTGCCCAAAACTATCGATCGACTTGATGAGGAATGTCGTGTTCCAAAGGTAACATACGTGACTGAGGACCCAAAGGTCGTGGGTTTGAACCCCGACGTGGACAAGGATTTCACATGGCCACACCAGGCGCAAAGTACTGGTCCAGTCCATGAACCGTCAAGAGGGATTAGTATAAGTTTCCAGTCGATAAAAAAGTAAGTTTAAACCGTTGACCTTCAATTAAACACGTGGTACAGCGGTTATGTACACTGACTCCGAGGATTGTGGGTTCGAACCTCGGTTCAAGGTCGTTTGCTTCCAGCTGGCTTGCGGTAGGTCGTTGGATTTTACCCGGGTATCTCTGTGTACTCGGGGTCTTCCTCCACCTGTAATTAGCTGGACGTCGCTATATGATTGAAATACTATCGCAGCAACGGCAAACCCCAATACAACAACAACAACAATGTCGTTTTGGGTGGATAGGAACTAAGGAACAAAGAGCAAACTATACCAACGAAGAAACTATTAAGAGTGATTAAGAAAAAAATGCTCCCAAAATTAAAATAAAAAGAAAACAATTATGGTATGACAATAGACGGTCAATAACATTACGGTTTTGTAACCAGGACTAAATTTATTGACAAAGTTACATCTACTTTTAAAGACTATGTAGAGATTTTTTTATTTTCACTTTATTCACCATTTTTTTGTTTCGTTACCATGTGATTTGTGGATATGGATTTATAAGATACAACCCACTAGGAATGAAAATATTAATGTTATCCATCCTTCATTGAATCATAATCATAGTCCTTAAAATGCTTTAAAAGACTTCAAGCATCTACTGATTTGGAGTTAAAGGTTCTTTTGCTCCAAGTCTGTAAAGGCTTGCATTTACTATAAAAAATCCTATAGACCTTTGCAAAACCTTAAACAGGAAAATTTTAAAAATTTTTTTCCTTCCCTATCATTTTAAACTGATTATGAAACATATCTTATGACTGATAAATCATAGCGTAGATTTACCCATTTATCTTCTTGTGAAAATAACAAAACAGACAATCCTGGGCATGAACTAACTGCGCGATTTCGGTTTATGATGATGATAAAATAACTGTATTAACTTCATTATTTTAATTGAGAATATCCGTAAGCAAAAAGGGACTTCATAGAAAGACCCAATTGTCATATATACGGCATGCTATATTATCCGTATTTCTACTATTTCTGTTGTATGAGAATTTGGCAATACCATATTCGTATACACATATATAAAAACATATATAAACTATATAACAAATGTGTTAAAATTTATTAATACTCTCACCGTTGCTACTATATATTATATTAGAGACAGTTGTAGCATCTATGGTCACACTATTTTATTTGTATGTTTAGCGTTAATCATATTTCGTGAAATGCCTATTTAAAATACTATAACAAAAAAAATCAAACAAATCATATTACATTTACAACCGGACCACCAATATAAGTGACTAGATAATGATTTCACTTTATTATTTTATATTTTCTTAAGTATACTTGTATACTTTCACATACTGGCCGGGAAACTTAAAACTTCTATTTGATAATTCGCGATATCGGCAGGCTAAGATTGATAGTGCACTTTTTTTCAAAACCTAGGCGTACGGACGTTAAAAAATAAAGATAAAAATATAGTATAAAAGTAAAATTGACACCAAAACTTGCCCTACCTGAACATGGCACAGGTACCCGTAATGACGTCAGATGCTCTGTCATCAGCGTCACGATGACGTAAGAGCGATACAACCAATGAACGCTCTCCATTGTGTCGCACAGTGTCAAGTGTTTGTGACGACAGTCATGGCGACTGTGTTACCGGGATGAGTTTTCTGAAACAAATTGATATATGTATCTTATTTTTAGAAGAACAAATTATACAGACGTAATACCGAGTGGGTAAGAATTAGAGAGAGTGCGACATTAGGTCTGTTTCGACGTCATTTTAGTGCATAGATTAGAACTGAAATATTTCAGCTGAAGTTAAAGTGAAAATAATAGATCTATAACATTACACGTGTGCGTATTGTGCGTAATGAGCCCTACGCATATAAATTAACATTTAAAGTCCTACTGAAAACAAAGTGTAAAAAGGTAAGAAAATGATTTTTAATCTTCTAATAATATATGTGATTAGACAAAGGGGGTGCAATTACAAATGGCGGCGCTTTTTATCCTTTTCATTATATTATTAAGATAACAAAGCTTTTAATGCTCAAAATTACGTTATGATGTTAAATAAATGCATTTAAAATTGTTTGTGTGTGTATTCGCTCTTTTATCTGAATTTGTTTCATCTTCTACAAGTTCGTTGCGTTTTCATTGGTCGAATTGCGGTCACATGCTGACCTTATATTTCTATAAAGGGCCTGTAGCAATCCATATTGGGTCAGTAAAGATTGAAACAAATAGACTATTGGGTTTGGTGCTGACCCTAAGCGGAAATATAGGTGATCAGTAATGTTCATAGGGGGCTGACTCCCTATATTTACGCGTAGGTTCAGTAACAAACTGAAAAACAAGTAATTAAAAATAAATAATGTTTGCACGCGATAGAATTATGTTTTGATAAAGGTGATTATTGAAAATGACTGGATTTATCAATAAAATGAATTAGCAATACCGCTAACAGGTTGATGACTGAAATAAAATGATGATCAAAGACGGTTAGTAAAACGTAGGCTTCCCCATAACACATTATATATTTGACGGAATAAATACCCTTTTATTAGTGATATATAATCAATATTCAGTCATGATAAATATACACAAGTGTCTACAAAGAAGGTTTAAATAAGCCCCGCCTCCCAGCCTTATCAACTACTGTTATATTGCACAGTGCTCTTTATATGATTTAATAATTATGTTAACGCCACATACAACAGATTAGACAGTCGTGCACTACAAATCTCTCAGCCCCTCACCGCTGTGGGTTCAAATCCCGGAAGGGACTTCGGATTTTTCATGTGAGGAAGCCTTCCAGCTGGCTTGCGGTAGGTTGGTGGTTCTACCCGGGTACCTCTGTATACTCGGGGTCTTCCTCCACCTGTAATTAGCTGGACGTCGCTATATGATTGAAATATATCGCAGCGACGGTAAGCCCCAATACAATAACAACAACAGATTAGCATTCTGGCAGCTATTTTCTTTTCATATGTTTTATTTATATTTCATAAAACAACACTTTATGCATTTGCTAATAAAATTTTAACAGAGGAGCAATCTGTGTCACGCAATCTAATATCACATTTCAAGATTAAAAGGTACGATGAGAAATGGTGCGTATAATTTTTCTATTATTGTAGAGAAAATCAATTTAAATGACTAAAACATGTATTAAATACTTTCAGTTAAGTGAAATTTCGTTTGCTGTACACCAAAAATGTGCAACATATGTAAAGTTAAAAAATGAAACAATTTAAACTCTGGGAAATTGTACAATAATGTTTTATCTTGATTTGTGTAAATCAATACGCCTATCAATTTCTCTGCGTAAATTGCCAACTAAACGGTATACACCTATCGAACTAAATAGGGTGTCGTTAATAAATTGATTCGCTAATCTGTATGGCTCTTCAAATTAATGAAGGATGTATTCCAATAATGATCAGACCCAGATTGTGTTTACAGGGTTAAAAAGTGTTGAAAAAGTAGAAGAGGGCCCTAAAAGATCAAGAAGTATAGCAAGCGTCCCACAATGGTCCAGGAATGTCAATTACAGCTCCACTCACCTTGCCCAATTAATCATGCGGACAAAATATAAAATCAGATTTCAGGGGTCTGAAAGAGATACCCGTGTTTCGCCTTTGGGAGATTGTCATGGGTTTTCGTGAGGAAACTAATCCCTTCAAAATTGATTGTTATCTTTAACTTGACAAGATTAATAAATACAGCGTAGTCGGTGGAGGCGGGGCAGGCTAAATACTTCACCAGACAAGAGCTTTAAGCCTAAGACATGAAAGACAACATTTCATTTGATTCTAAATACTCTTTTCTCGACTGACAATTTCTTGTCCCTTTTAGCAACTTTTAAAGTTGAAAATTTAAATAATTTATCATAAAACAGTGGGCGTTCTCCAAACGTGAAGTTAAGTTTAACAACGGGTGTTTGTTTACGAAATGTTTGACTTCATTTACGATGCATTATATACTGTATGTTGTTTTCGCCTGGCTTCGGGCAATGGGACCCCCCATGGATCTAGAACCATATAAATAAGAGAAACATCTTCCAAATTAAAAGGAAGATGCTTAATTAATTCAGCTGCAAAGGAATATGTGCGTTCAGATTTTCGTTAATTCAAATATATTATTTCCTTAAGAAATATATTACGTTTGGACTGCAAGAGCAATACTTCCGAACAAAACAGGCACCTCCTGTTGGTCATGAATAATCAAAATACATACCCAACAGGATAAGCTCGTAGTTCAGAAAAAAAAATGATGTAGTTACATTAACGAATCCCCGAGTTAACACGTTCTTTTGCAACTTGTAAACATGTATATATGTTAACCGTTTGTTCCACTGTTTCAGCCAATGAAGTAGCTCTTGTTCAGTCCAAATTTCAAAATAAATATATTACGTATTTTCGTATTTTGCCAAGGTTATGTGAATAATATGATTGTTTTGAACGGTTATGTTAACTGCGTACTCCAAGGTAACGTTACTGCTGTGGCCTACGTGACAAAAGTGATTTTTTTTTTTTTTTTAAATATAGGACATAACCCTGCGTTTGCTTCGCCTCGCTTGGGTTTAATTCCATATTTGGAAAAGATAATCTGTTATTATAATGATTTATGTATAAGTAAATAAAACAGTCATATATTACTATGATATCAATACTTAATAAAGCAAGTCGTATTAATGTGTCCCCTGTTGTAAGCAGAGGTGACGCATTGGGATCACTTTTCAGTCGTCTGTCTGCCCGTCCGTCTATCTGTCTGTCACATATTTTCCGTCACGCTTCAGCAGGTGAAACATGTGTTCCAAAGAACACTCTAGTCTCAAATAAGCTCACATTATCCGAAAATTAAAAAGAAACAAATCTGGTCATAGTGTGACCAGGGTCTCTCTATAAGTGTATTAATAGACCTTGTTGTGGCGTAGAATTGTCTAACATAAATGTACAGAGACAGGAAAATGACGGGGTTTTTTTGTTTGTTTTTTTCGGGTGTAAACTGCGATTATGTCGATGTTGACGGACAAACATTAAAATCAGCATATAGAGTCACTTTGACACTTAGATACCTTCTAAATTTAAAAAAAAAAAAAGATATTCGCTGCACTTTCCAACCCCATTTTAAAATGTACATAATTTAGATTGCTAAATGCTTTTAATTTTAAATTTTTGAATCGTTAATATATAATCTCTTGCAGATGTAAATGCAATCATCATAAACAAAAAAGCGTCGAACCAAATACATCGATTAGCATATCAAGGCGTTTCATCAGCACATCAAATATGTGTAGAATTAAAATATAGTGTAAATTGTTAAATGTGCGTTTGGGGGTGGAGATGATGATGATACTGAAGAAGAAGAAGAAGGCGAAGAAGGCGAGGTTGTGTTGTTGATGATGGTGAAATAGAAAAGAATAAGAAGATGATGATGGTGCCACTTTGTTGTTGGTGTTGTTGTTTTTGTTGTTGTTGTTGTTGTTGATGATGTTGATGATGATGATGCTACTGATGATGATGATAATAATGATGATGTTGCTACTGATGATGATGATGATGATGATGATGATGATGGTGTTGGTTCTGTGGATGTGTTATGACGATCTACTGTTGATGATGCTGGTGGTGGTGGTGATGACAATTATGTGGTGGAGATATTTGTGTCATAATAAGAGAGACACATACATGTACTCTCTACCCATATCTCCAAATACTTCATAACGATACCTCTCTATCAACAGAAGTCAAGCGATCATCTCTTAATCTTTTTAATAAAGTCATTAAATCTTCTAACGAGAATTAGATAGAGTGTTAAACAAATGCAGGACGCGATAAGGCTTTGCCAGTAGGCCTGTATCTGTGTATCTGAGCCCAGTCTCGTGTGTGGGCCCTTCTACGTTACCCAGCACGGCGGCAATCTCACCCTGATGTACGAGGCGGCGACAAACAACCGACACACAATATTGCGCAAGACAAGCCGCGTCAAAGACACGGGGTAGGTTGATATCGGTGTTGGGCGTTGGGTATAGGAACAGAACAGAATAGAACAAGCCTGTATTATCACGTAGGTACAATGATGCACTATGTGGAGAAGATGTTACCTATGTACTAGAAAAAGAGAGAAAGAGTAAAAGATAAAGGTTATTTCGTCGCAAGGAAATTACTACGAAAATGACCGATGCGCCCCGTATAAAACCAAATCAGTCTGCGAGTTATTTGCATGCTGATTAAGTTTTTTACTGTTTACTGTACATCTCAGTACATTGTAGGTTTGGGGTCTTTCTCACGAAACGACGTAAGATTGTCTTGAATGAATCTTATAAATTCTATATTTAATTCTCACACTATAAAAGGAACTTACCGGATGAATGGAACCGCTACCATTATATCATTTTTTATTTAGATGTTTATATTAACTCTCGATCGAAAATTACTGATTTTTTTACTTCAGTAATAAAAATGACTTAAGTTTCATGCCCATAGTCTGTGTTACTCGAAACATCTCAAATAGAGCTTTTTCTCAGCTAAAATAAAAAATCTTAATTTTTGTACCTCAAACAATATGAAGTTCTGAAGAATTTACAGACTATTTTCTGTGAGGCCATGCTAATTAATTGCAGGTTATATGCATAGCTTCTATTAATCAAGTCAGTAAATGAAGGGGAGATAATTATATATACATATATACGAGTCTATAAAATTCTGAGTTTTGGAAAATCTCAATTTGTCTCATGAAGCGCATGCTTATTCTAAAAATTCTCGAAAAATACAAAATCAGATCTTAATTCCACACTTAAATTTCATTCTTAACCTTTGGTCATATTTTAAGTTTCATCTTTACAATGAATATATCGTCTAATTACCCTCTTTCGAACCCCATCTCCTCTCGAAGCCCCAGAAAAAAATGTCCCTTTTTACAAGGCAACACGTTATTTTAAAATCTTTTAAAAAAAAATTTAATTTTTTTTTTAAATGATACTGGGTAAAATGTTTTAAAATTATACATTGTATTTTCAGACCTATGCAACTTTGTAGTCTGCGTGGATGTATAATTTCTTTCAGTCTGATATTGCTTCTTCATGGTATGAATTAAAAATTCAATGTTCTCATATTTAATTAATTGGTTTAAGAAGCATTTAATTGATTGGCAATATATTTTCTATTTTATTTGGCATATCGTGTTATGTTAATTGATTGTGTAATTTAATGTCCCTATCGGAATGTAATGGTATAAGGTTATATATATATACGATATGTAAATTTACTAAATTGTATAAATGCGCCGTGCCGAGATGACGATAAAGATAAAACTTGCATATTAGGGTATGGAAGGTAGACCTCTTTCTTTTATCTCATAATGCATAATATACGTGTAAATTATCTGCATTTGTGATTCGAATTAATAACTACTCATCAAAATACATGAGTATGAACACGCGGTATTTTCAACACGTACAAGAATGGCAGGTGAAAGAAAAGACAAAGCCCAGTATTCATGAAAATATATGATTCAATTTCCCCCCTAAACTAGACCTATGAATATGAATGTGAAATAATTAAACTTCATGTTGTTGCATTTTCGCTGCGACATTATTTCAGTGTGTGTGTTTGTATTTCTGTCATTTGGAGACTATTCTCTACAAACAGATATAAGATATAGCGATACCACACTGCAGTAACACACCATAGGCATGTGGCATGATACCACACCTAGTCATATTATCCTGACACTAGGCCAACCAGTCCTGGAACTACCCTTATATACTGAGGACCAGCAATGGAGCTATATATGGGTACAATTTTAACGACTTTGGATGTCGTGAACGGGGATCGAACACACACAACCTTCCGCTCATGAAGCGGACGCTCTAACCCTTCGGCAACTGCATGGGGACGGTCGACATTTTATATAATTTATTTATTTTATTTTACGTCCAGCTAATTACAAATAGAGAAAGGCATCGAGTACAAAGAAGCATCGGGATAGAACCATCGACTTACCGTAAGCCAGCTGGAAGGCTTTACATAAACATTCGAGCGCCCAGACCGGGATTCGAGTCCACGACAGTGAGGGGCTAAATGTTATTTAGTTAGCAACTATAATTACGCAGCAACGAATGCCCAAATGTGATTAGTATATAATTAACCGACGATGATTGTTATTTGGTGTTGCTTCAGCCGATAATAATGATGATGACGACACCGACGACGACGACGACGATGATGATGATGATGATGATGATGATAGCGTAGAAAAGGATGTTAATTTTCTGTTTAATATTTGGAAAAAGAAATAAGACCCACTTAATATTATTCAGGTATGTCACCATGTTACAAATATGTCTGAAATAAGTACAAGTGTTTGCAAACTTTCGACTTATGAGTGTAGAAAAATAAATGCAATTGTATTTGTGATGAAAGCATTAATTGTTACTCCCCTAACCTGATATACCCTCTCCATTCTAATCCGGCAGGACTTTCATCTCTGTATATTCAGTGCATACCCCGCCATTACACCCTATCGTTCAAATATTTATTTGACATAGTTTCATGTGATGAAGGACCTCGGTCATCGCCTACCGTTCTGTCTGGGTGTCGCACAAGTACTGATGTCGAATGACTGTTCCTTTTGTTGTGGCTTTCGTGCAACTGCACGTGCATATTCTGACAGACGAAGTACTTTTTTTTTTTTGGAAGGTAATAAACATGTATACAAATCAAAATGTATGATGAGTTGTGGTCTAAAAATAAGAAAACAGAAGATCAGAACATAAAATATTCATTTTGGGGGGACTTAAAGAATTAACCACATCGGCGTAAACATAATGTGATAAATAAATGAAGCAAAATGGTGATTGTGGATGACAAAAGCTGAGCTATCCGATTGGGTGCAGAGAAATAAGTCTGATAGCTCTTCCGGTCAACTAAGCACGTAAGAACTGACTCACTGGATATTGGTGCCTTAACTGGTCCCAGTGGAGCGGTCAGTCAATCGTAATGGTCAAATTATGTAAATGATATGGATGTTTCATCCTTAGATCGTGACCAACCTAGACCCATTGTGGTGTTTTACTTAAAGATCTACAGTCGAGAAATCAAACTGTATAAATTGATGTATTATATAATCTCTCTCTCTCTCTCTCTCTCCTCTCTCTCTCTCTCTCTCTCTCTAATACAATGGTTTGTGGGGCTAAATCTACTACAATAATACATTTCAAAATTCCATTTTATAATTTTTGGTTCTACATAACATTTTTGAAATTTTGCCGAAGAATGGCGAAAAGTTCCGGCAAATGTGTAAAATTTCTTAAATGTGAAATTATCAGTCTGTCAGATTAGGTCTCCCTAGACAATACCAGAGTAAAGAAACTAAAATACATACACACTAGTCTGTATTCCTTAAAAAATCATTTCTGGAATAAAATGGATTTTGATAAAAAAAAAAATTCAAATGCATCTCAACTATTACCAGACTATCGTTCTTATAATCAGCACATAAAACTGACCTGCGGAAAAAAATAAAAAGAAATGAATAAAGTCTCCTTCCATTTTTCTGTACACTTGTAATAGATAAGATGTATACATAAGATATTAATAAGAACCTTTTATTATTCTAAATTTTATTAGTGAGTTTGCAATATCCAGAGATGCATTTGAAGGAATTTACTAATTCGATAGTTCAAGTCTACAGATCTTATTTAAATGAGTTCCCTATCTAGTCGCTGTCACCTATATTGATAAGTGCGTTTTATTTTTTCCTATATGGTACTCAATTCTAGTCTCATTTCATAGTAAGATTCTTCCAAATACATTTGAATATTTATATTTAAAGACAGAATGATTATCGTGTGAATATATTTTATATAAACTATAACCTATCCAACCAACCTTTGTATAAAACACGAGAATGTTCAAAGACAAGAGCTTCCCCTTGATATAAGTTTTGTACCAGGCAATCTTTCAGATTTTCTCTCTATAATTGAGATTTATAATTCTATCTGGAATGGTAACATGTTATTTATCCCCGAGATTTTAAAATGTTAATTTAAATCAAGCATTTTAGCACATTTGTGTTATACATACTGAACATTTCAACCATATCACCAAAACTAGTAACAAAAAAATAGATACTTACATTGAACCTGTGTTATTTACGGATGCATTAAACATTTATGAGCCAAATAAGGGAATAAGGGAGAAAAAGAAAATTCATATTTTTTTTTCTTTTTTTTTTTTGGGGGGGGGGGGATTTCCAGTTCAAATAATTCAATTTTTCACCAGTTTATGTCTAGGTACTTTTATAGTATTTTAAACGTGAGTTATCAAGAATGTCACGTTTCATTTAGTCTGCTCGAATCATTACAGACCGTAAAGTACTGATTTATTGTTGATTGGTAGCAAAACTTAACCATCTGTGATTAGGTCACTCACGTCATGTGACATGTTTACGTGACGTCACAGACCGTCCATCAAATAAACATCGATCTATATATACAAAACTTCGAAACTTGAAGAGTGAGAGAGAGAGAGAGAGAGGGGGGGGGGGGTGAAAAAAACTCTGTAAATTATTGAAATATGATAAAAAAAAAGAGTAAATAACTTAAACTAGCGACAGTAAGAGGGAGAGACATATTATGAAATGATACTATTTGAGTCAGATAAAAAAAAGAAACAATATCTGGTTTAGTTGATAAAAAGAAAAGCACAGGGAGATGCGCACCTTACACCCGTAATACCGTCCATCCGTGTACACACACATATACATACAGGTGAAATGTCAAGAAAATGTAATTAAGTTGACTGGTGACTGCGTGACAGTTTAAATGGGGCAAATTTGTTATAAAATAGCGAACATACATACATTTTTAAACAGGGAGAGAGAGAGAGAGAGAGAGAGAGGGGGGAGAATGAATCGGCATATTTAAAAAAACTTAGATTTACGTTCGCACAAACCGCAACATTTTCACACTAATTTCATTGAAGGCAAAAAATTAACTTCTCACTTCAATATCACTTTCAACAGGTGTTATTAAATAGTTTTATTTCGGTGCTATAACAATAAAATTGACTCCAATGTATCGGGACTTATTTCACTTTATGAGTTTAGGCCTTTTGACAGAGCACGTGGAAAAGCCAATTAAAGTAAGTCATCCTCTATCAAATCGATCTAATTCAACGTTTGTATATACCCTGACAGATGCGGAACCAAGGATAGCGATCTGAAGCACCTTAACACGGGCCGATAAGTTTATTGATGCTCGTTTTACCTTAGTTCTGATATCAAAGATTTAGCTACAATTCGTGTATTTAATACATAGTAAAATAATGTCATAAAGATATATGATAGTTGTACAAAGGTAATAGAGACATTATGAAATAAAAGTACCGTGTTTAAATTTGAAGAAAATATCATTATATATATAAATTAGAAACAGGAAAAAAAAACATAATTTAATTTCCGACGTGAACATTTGCACATCGTCATACCACATTACAATATATAAAACTTAATATATATTTGTCACAATGATTGATATAGTATATAAGTATATACATTTCTAATTTAGATTTATCATTTGCAAAGATTTCAAAAGGATATCGTGCCTTTTCGTGTAAAGGATTTCATTCTAGATTATTATTATTATTACTATTATTATTATTATTATTGCTGTCGCTGCATAACGGAACATTATTGGATAACAAACTAAACAAAAAATATCCTCTATATATTCTACAAATTTACGACGTCTGTTTTTCTTTATCTACGTGATCATTACACATTTTCTATTTTATAATTTTTTTTTCTAACAAGTGAAAAAAATCGAGGTTTCTATATGCACTTGAGTGGTTTCGAGGTCAGTCTGCATTTTTTCCAATATATGAATGTGATTACAAAATATGTTAAATAAATTATAAATGTCTTACAAATGTATGTCTTACTTGGTTTACAGAAATAAATAACTCTAGCTGAAATGTAGTTAAATGAAAAAAAAAAAAAAAAAAGATGTTAGCAAACGTGCCAATAAATCATATGCTATTAGCTTTCAGTCATCATTTCTTTTACATTTATCATTTTGAAATGTATATGTTTCCTTTCACTTTGTGGTAACCAGTCAATTATGATTTCATTACTGATATTAAAACATTTGCTTATGACTAAAAGACATATTTAAATGATACACGTAGAAAAAAAATGTAAAAATATCATACCTTGTTTTAATTTAAAATGGGTTTAATCCTTTCATCACAAAACCTCATCTGACGAAAGATTCTAACATGCCAATCATCATCTGTGAAACTGTTTCTTTTTCTTTTTTCTTAACTCTCACTTGATAAATGGTCTGAATATCTGAGTTGCATTCAATATATACGCTTCGTTCAGCCGTGGTTGAGCGAACAGCTGGTATAGCATTACATCGTACACTTTCGTAAAAGTCCGTACACTTTCGCTTAAATACAGTACCCGCATTAATTACTTACCCGGGCCATTCCGAATGTGTACCGAAAGGGTTTTCGTTATTCGGAAGCCACAACGAACACATTCGGGTATATTCGGTTATTATCCCTGCAATACATAGACGTGTTAACAATTGAAAAATTTGTACCTTTGAAGTCACTTGGGCAAATAAAATAAGACTTTTCGGTAAATTTGCATAAGAGAACATAGATAAAGCTAACATTAGTGTCTGTCCGCGGCATCAGATGTTAAATTATGGTATACAACTGGAAATAAGAGGAAACCTTGAGGTCAGATTAATGAAAAGAAACTGTTAATATATATTACATACGTAAAGGTCGCAATTTTTGCTACACTGATCTATTTGTATGTCAGCGGTGACTTTAGACCTTTCTCTGAATAATGTTTTAACTGTATAAATGCCTCTCCTTTAAAGCAGACGTTATGGGGATTATAACATGAGATATATATGTTAAAAAGAATACGATATGTGTTCTTTTAACAGGAAGCAGCACATCGCCAGAAGGGTGTATGGATTTTTTGCAAACTATACAAAGTATCCGGCTTGTATGACAAACCTCTGCAAGCAGTTAACACATTTATCGTAAGATTTACGGGTGACCGGTTATGAAACAGATCACAGGGTTCGATTCCCGACCGCGACATACCAAAATTTGTTAAAATTGGCATATCTCCCTGCCTGACGCACAGCATATATACGAGTACGTGTAGCTCCTAGACTGGTTGGCCCGGTGTCAGAATAATGTGACTGGGTGTGGTATCATGCCACATGTCGACCACGTGATACCACACTGACTAAAACTGTCTTATGAAGACAGGACCCCCAATGACTGAAATATTGTTGATGAAACGTTAAACAAAAGCAAACAACATATCCAGTCTTAATATAAATCGAGCGAGGCATCTCTGTGTACACTCATATCATGATATGATAGTGGTTTTAAAAAGAAAGCGTGAGCAGAGATTTAAAGTACCTATATGTAGCATTGTGACATGAGATTAATAGAAAGAAAGAAAAACTGAACGAAATAAGTTCACATATCAATCAAAAACTATTAATCTGTAAAAGCTTCGAAGAGACTGAAGTGACTCAACTGTGAACTGAATTAATTGAATTATTTAAAATGTTCACTATATCAAGCAGACTAACGAAATGCAGTTAATGGCAAAAAATCAATCTTTCAAGGAATAATAATTAATAGATGAATATACACGATGTTAAAATATTTAATTATTTCAGATGTACAAACGATTTTTTATCAAACTTGTTAATAGATAAACAAGGTATTCAGAAGAGGTAAATACATTAATTATTGATAAATATTTATTTGAGTTAAATCGCTAACCCTTATCATCTGTCGACCGAGCATTTACGCCTTAGTGACTACGGCTTTATTTTTCACGGGGCTAGGTTTTACTGACATAAAAAAGCAGCACTGTCAATTTGATGAACTAAGGTCTTTGAAGATCAAAAAATACTGGGACTGGTTTGTCCATTGAAGCGTTCGGTCGTTAATTGGGGTCTCGGTTTTAAATTGATTTAAATAAGTTATATTCAGATTTAATTAATTGCGTGTAAAGACGAGGTATGAAGTTAAACTGGGTATTTTAGAAGCTTTGAACTTAACTTGTGACTAGGTTTGAATAGTGTATTGATCTAGTACTACAAATGTTAGCTGGTGAGTCGGGTAGCGGTAGTCAATGGTGGTTCCCCACTCTCACAATCGTATGTCTCAGCCTTTCTTTAGAATCATTTTCGTAGACAATCGCTGATGATTGCAGAATTTCCTTTTGATTCGACCTTTACCTTGCGTAGAAATGGGCGAGGGTGTTCCGAATGTATTCCACCGGAAGTCATTTTTTCATGATTTTTTTTGTCACGTAACCACGGTGGTGGTGTGGGTTGCTGCAGATGTAAAGGATGATACGACAACGACGATGACGATGGTGATGATAATGAGGGCTTTAGTTAATAACGAGGCCTGTAAAGACTGGAGTAGCATTCCTCGGAATTCTTTTCGTAGAAAATCGCTTATGACGTCATAGTGTCCTCTCTCATGCGGCAGCTGTATGCTGTATGTATGCTGTATGCTTTTGCTACTGACCCAGATTTTTCAATATCGTATCGTCTTAACTCCATCGGAAGTCTTTTTCATGATTTTTTTGTCACGTGACCATTATTTTTTGTGATTGGCTGCTGCTATTATTGCTGAGAATATTATGACGGAAACGGCGACGACAACGACAATTATGATAGTGATGATGATAAAAAAACACTACTTTATTTAATAACGTGGCCTGTTAAGCCGGTAGTAACAATCTTGCAATATAAATACCAAGCTGTCAAAAATGCGCGAATTCTTCATTCATCCTTTAGATGATCGTCCTATCAGTTTGATCAATCAAATAAAACACATATATCCGCAACAAAGGGTAATAAACAAAACCGCAGTTTACAAATACATTAGAAAATGGCAATGACGCTTCAATCTTCTCTTCGGGTACAGGAAATGTGTGTTATTATGTGAAAGATATAACTAGGGAAGACACCAGTGAGACGCTTTGTTTAAAAAAAAAAAGAAAAAAGAAAAAAGAGTAAGACCTTATAATTCAAATATCGAATGACATGGAGAGAGCCCATTATCTTTTACAATTTTATCGGATGCATTTAATTAAGATTCAAACTCACCACGTACACGAACGAAGAAGATAATGTTCTGACTTGAAACGACAGCTACGGTTACCATGGAACATTACAAGCTCAGTCGAAAGGCCTGGCGCTGTTTTCTCCAAAATACAAATTGTACTCAAGTATGATTTTCATACTCAGACTTAAGCTATGTACATTAAATCAAATAGGGATTTGAGTGTGATACTCTAATTTGAGCAGGACACTGTACTTAAGTATTTTGAAGAAGAAGAAAAAGAACTAGATTTGCATACTGCAAATGCACCGGTTTTCGTGATGATCAACAGTTTCAAACCTGATCAGCCAAGTTAAAATACCAGAAAAACAACAAAATGCAAAATGCTTTATATATCTTAGTGATTTTCTTCATTGGTGAATTCAGCTGTGACCAAAACTTAAATTAAAGGCATCTCCAAAGGAATGTGATGTCCCACTGAGCCAGGCCCCCATCTGCTGTGATCAGACCTGTTAATATCTGGTCATCACTGCAGGGAGTCTTTAACCAATACAGTAGCTATGTGTGTAAAACCTCTGATGGGTTGATGCATAACTAAATTACCTGCTACAATGGAAGTGAGATAGTAGGCTAGTTTTACACATACATTCATGACCTGTTACATCCCAACTTAAAGAGCAAAGATAGCAGAGCAGAGTTCTAATTATAGAACATAGGTATCCAGTGAAGCACATTCTGTCAAATTTTCTCAGTTTTTATTCTGGGTCATGTATTTAAATTCTCTATAAATTCATCAATTCTCGACAGATTTGCAAAATTCTTTTTTTGTTGACGAGGTAAGACATTCTTTTTTCCAATGATGACAAAATATATCACACATTTAAACTTTAAAGGCTTTGAAATCAGTTCAAAGTATGACCAAACTTCAAACTGCCACCAAACAACCAAATCAACCCCGATCTGAAAAAACTAAATTTCTTCAAAAAGTACTCTTTAGAGGCTTTTGATTTTACCCATATTCTTTCGATAAAATATTTTTAGATTTTGAGATATTTAAGGTCAAAGAAAAAACCAATAATCGCAATATGACCTTGACCTTTGCATTTTTTGAAATTTTGAAACTGCGAAGTCCTTTGAAACAACAAACAATACAATCTGTGAAAATTTCATAAAGATTGATTAAAAAATAATGGCAGAATCATCAAAAAACTAAAAAAATGCCTATTCTCAAAAAAAAAATTCCTCCATATTTTAGTGCACTTTGACCGCTTATTGAAAGCCATTTTATGCATTTTCTGAAATCGCCACCCCATATATTTTGTGCGCAAAGATCTTCGGAATCAATTTCAAAAAACAGAATGAGCGTATCTAATCTCTAACAAAAATGGGCATGTTTTTCGTGGACACACCCTAATTTGCCAGAATTTTTCAAAGATTCAAACATTCAACCTCTACTAGCTCAAAATTTTCAAAGATATGGATATTGCCACTCATCATATTTAAAGGGGCAGTTGACAGAGAACAGAATGCAAAAAACTGCATACAAATAAAATGTCAAATGACAGAGTTATCGGCAATTATATGTTTTGATGCTAAACGCCACCTAGCGGCAAAACTTAGTACTAAAATAAAAAACAAACTTAATGGTGCACAACTTCAGATACATGTGAGTATGCATGGCAATTTTCATATTTGTAGCACTTCTAATCATGCCGCAACAGCGGCCACAAAAAAAGTGCAAAGAATAATAATAATGGAAAAAAAAAAAAGGGAAAAAGAAACACAAGAAGAACAGTAGGTTTTCGCGGCTGCGTTGCAGTCCACGAAAACCTAAAAAAAAGAAAACACGGCGCCTTGCATCCCTCTCACGATCTTAAACATAAACTTAAATATTGTACTAAAATATTTATTGAATATAATGGCAATATTTCAATTTTTAGTTTAGACATCACACAGTTTTTATTTTCGAGATTACGCTGTTTGAATAATTAGTGGTAAGCCTCAGCCAAGACAGTCCCTTTCCCGTTTAAGAGACGGTTACAAGAAAGAGGACCGGGTAACGTACATGTTATATATCCCAATCTTATTTTATCACTAAAAATAAATAAGTATAAAAAAAGGGGGGGGGGGGGAAACAACCAGTGGAAAAAATGACGTGAAATATCAAAGTTTTATACTTGAGGCGTTTTTAAAGTCCTTGAGTATATGCGTATATGAATCATTAATTTACTTAAATCTTTTGTAATTCAAGACTGGTGAAAGATGTTTCTACCTTCTTTATGAGATTAAGTATAACTTGGCACAAAATATTATTGGTAGAATTCAAGCTATTATTCAGTTAATTGAGGCTGATTTTAGGTTATTGTTATGATTTTGTGTTGAGTTGGCCATCTCTTTATCAGAACGACGTCACTCCCCGCAGTTACTAGTAGCCGCAGTAGTTACCTCCCCTTATAGTTTTTTTTTTTTTTTTTGCATGCAAGGGATGTCATTTTGTGGACTTTGGTAACCACTCCCCGCAGCAGTTACTTCCCCTGATAAGTTCAGTACGCAGCGTGACGAGTGTGGCTCAGTACATGTAGACCCAGGTAGAAACACAGACTTATTAAAAGCCATCTGGAAGGCTTTCTGACATGAAAAATTGACACTGCTAAGCTCGAACCTACAGCCGTGTGGGGCTGAGCCATACTAAGGTCTGCAATTGTAACCACTCTGCCATGATTGTAACCACTGTGCCACGGAGCTAACCTCGTATTTCACATAGTAAACACATATCTGTTTTGGTTGGAACAAATATGAAGGAACCCATGTGGATAAAATTCGTGGAATTTTATTTTGTAAGTAAATTAAATCTTTCCCTAATATATCACATTATTTAACAAAATTGTAAATGGACACATATTTGTACACACCTCACTTAACACATTCTTCACACAATAATAAATAACTAATATGTTTTGTTCAAACAATACCAGTTCTCCTTTCACTAAAACACAACACAATGCTGCGTTTTTATTACATTGTACAGTGCAGCTGTAATATAGCTCGATTACATATTTTGGGATCCAAGTCCTGACCTTAAGTTCTCGAAAATACTTAACCCTTTCCCGCAAATATACTCATTTTGACGCACTCAATAGGTACCACATAAAGCCTAATCTGCAGAAAACCACAGTTAAACCTTACCAAATTTAATTACAAAATCCTCATTTCCAGACCACTGAGGAGCAGCGAACAGCATAAAACCTGATCAGCCTGCGAGTTACTCGCAGGCTGATCTGGTTTTATGTTGTTCGCATAGGTCTTTTCATTGTTTCCTTTATGAGGAAAGGGTTAAAACATAATGCCAGGCTCACACACAGATATTATACTCCAACCTATTGTGATTTTAAAGGCAATAATTTTGAATATGAATATAAAAATCATAATAAAGAACAGTTTCTATTTTCAAGAACACAGGCATTTTAAGTTTCACTAAATATCTCAAAAAGAAAATTTCCTCAACTCAAAAATCTCAAATTTGTCAAATAAAATTTTGTAAAAATTAAGAATTAATTCCTGTATATAAATTTTTAAAGGAATCTAAGAAAACTTCCTGCAGACATGTAGCATACCAATGCTAGCATGAAAATTAATATTAAGGGAGTTCTTAATATTTAAAACTTAATCTTTAAAATTTTGAGATGAGGGAAATCTCAATTAGAAATATTCTGTGAAATGTAGACTAGATGCTACATTATATTGTAGACCCTATTATAACCGAGAAAATATTCCTTAAGGTAATCTATCCATCATTAAATTGTGATCATAGTCCATCAAGTGATTGTCAAAATTTTATAGTAAATGCAAGCCTTTACAGATTTAATGAAAAACTGTCTATAGCTCAATGTCAGTAGATGCTTGCATCTGCACTGAAGTCTCTTTAAGCATTTGAAGGACCGTGATTTTAATTCAGTGATGGATGGATTACCTTAAGTCAATTAAAAAATCAAGGGAAAAAAAAAAAAAAAAGATCCAGGGTTCATTGCTGGTTTTTTTGGTTACAGATTTACACCGTTTTTCATTTACTACTTCAAAATTTTAGGAACCATGAAATAAAAACTCAAGTACCGGTATTTCCTTGAACTGTCAAAGACAACATGAAATATGCTGTATGTTTAGGGAAGCAATGTACAGACAATGCCAGTTACTATGGTCATGTTAAGTTAACCATTGCTGTGACAACATGTCAATCATGTGACATGACGTCAAAACGCCCCGAAATGAATATGCATACTGGTTTAACCCGTGAAAAGCTGTACAAACCTCCGACAAACAAATGCATGTGAATCTTGCTTTCTATAGTTTATCTTAGTTCAACAACCTCCGACAAACATTTGAGGCAGGTATATATCTGTTTTGGTGACAAGTAAATAACTGGCAAAAGTGGACCCAGAGTGAACACAGGTCAAACCATTGATGTAGGTCAGCTGGAAGGCTTCCTCAGTGACCTTGCATGGATTTGAACCTACTGCAGTGTGAAGCCCAGTGCTATTTAGTTAACAATTTTACCCACTTCTTGGGAGGCCAGTTATTTAGACGTGGTATATGCTATACAGTGGTGTGGCAAAGCTGGTGCATTTTGATTGGACAAGCAATTCTTTAAGCATCAAGTTGTACACTTGAACATGTATATCTAAATACGTCATTCTGAGGTCATTCTGGATTCCACTCTTAACAATAGTAAGATTAAAAAAAAAACAAAAAAAAAAACCTCTTATAAGATATAAAAATCATCACTGTCATCTCACCAAAGAACAAATATTTAAGATAAAAACGTGAAAAAAAAAATCGTGCTGATTTACATGATGGTATGATAAATGATTACAATAAAAGAAAACAACAACTTACAACATAATTCACTAACTGCTGTTGCCAACCTTCTCTCTTATTTCATGCATCATCTATTCTTGAACCACAAATCATTTTTACAATAAATTTCACAAATACAACACACACACAGTCTTGGAATTACATCTAAAACAAATTAACATAACTGAATGATACCAACCAAAATACAACGTAAAACTTCAAAACCTCTTAAAATTAGTAACATCAATGTACGTCCACATTTTGAGCTCACTGATAATTATTAAGACAAAATGAAAAGCTGATGGTCATTAATCAAACAACTCTGAATCTTTATTTACTTAAAGGAGTTGTCTGATCACGGTCTCCTCTGTTTGCTCATACAGTATTGCGTCTCAGATTCTACATAGTCAGTTTGGAAAAGAAATATCCATTGTTTCATTTTCCATTCAAAGTTTAGTAAATTAATATTCATTAAGTCATAGATATGCACATGAATATTCATGAGGTAAGGGGCTAAGAAACCCAAATCACTTAAAATATAGAAATTCCTAGTGATACACATTACTGAAGAGTTTGTCACCAGAATGCCCATTTTGATACTATCATAAAATCAACAAGAATATATGAAAATGTGAAGTATGAAATATCAACTGTAAATATACTAAATAACAAATACATGTACACTCAGTCAAAAAGAAAGTGTACAATTATAATGGAACTTTACAACCAATCAACCAGTGTCTGTCAGAATTAGAACTATATTACCATTCTGAAGCATTCATGTGAAATAAAATTAACTTTGACAAAAAATGTGTCCAAAAAAATAAAAAATGGACTTTTATTTATGGTTGTCTCCACCCTATGTACACTTTCTTTTAGGACTGAGCGTTTTATCTTACTACTAAAGGAGACAGGTTTTACTGTCAATGTATTAGGTTTTCATCCAACAATAAGATGAGTCAATAAAAATGACCAAGGATAATTTAACAATGCAAATTGCTATGGTAGAATATCCCAAAACATAATGTAAAAGCAAAAACTGACATACAATGTCTTCAATTATGCAATATGACCTTATTTTGATCACACATTTAGAAATGCTTAATCCATGTGGCAAAGGGAGGGCACTCCATGACAGAGGATTTCTCTCCCTTCATACATCACCCATGCCTTAACCTTTGCTTGAAAATACCAACAGATGAGCATGAATATTTCTAAGTTATTAATTTCTGAAATCTGAACCCTTAAAAATTCTTCAGTTAACAACAAATTCATTTTCTAAAGCATTCAAGCTTGAAGTTGTGGAGAAAAATAAAGCACACATGTCTATTTAAGTTATTATACAAGATCTTTTTTAAATAACCAAATTCTTTGGATGTTATCATAAAACCACCCAAAACAGTAAGTGAGTAAGTGCAGTGATTTATAAGTACCACTGCAGCGACAAACAACCATAAATATTTTATGAAATGAATTACGTTGTTGTTTTGGTGGTTAGAGTTACTGCTACAATATTTCAATCATGTAATGACATCCAGGTAATAACAGCTGGAGGAAGCACCTCAAGCTGGAATGCTTCCCAACATGAAAAAAACTGAGTAATAACAATTATGTTAAAGAGAACATGGCATGAATCGGAGTAGAAAGTTTTCAGTTTCTACAGAATGAGAGGTACATCAAAATGCAGTATGAGTCAAACAAAACAACAACCTCCTGGAATGCTACAAAACGTTTGTCAAGGTACTAGGGACCTACATGTCCTGGGACTTCTGTCAGTATAAGACTCAAGATTAAACTTTTGAACTATCTGAAATGCAGCTCCTGAATCACAATGAAAAATATTTATCTGAGGAATGCCAGATCCGAAATACAGCTCAAAATTATGCTTCCTAGATCACAAGGACTTGACTATTTCAATTTACCGTCACCTCGACAGTATTTCAGTCATAAAGTGACGTCCAGCTAATTACAGGTGGAGGAAGACCCCGAATGCACGGAGACATCCAGGTAGAACCATCGACCCACCACAAGCCAGCTGGAAGGCTTCCTCACATGAAAATCCAAATGACTCTTCTGGGATTTGAACCCACGCAGTGAGGGGCTGAGTGAGTGCTAAAGTCAGCGACTTTACCCTCTCGGTCAACGGAGGCCCCAGATCACAAATGAAAACGATTGTTCAGCTAATAGCGCCATATATGGGCATATTGTCCGAGGAAAGACAAGAGGGCTAATCAGCATATATATAAAAAGAAGACTGACGAGACCTTCTGGCTTTCAATGGACGATATATAAAAGGGATTGATTAAATTCTGTGGCTTTTAAAATAATCATTCTATGACTTGAACTATCAATGATAAAAAGCTAAGCGATAGTCATAGCAATTTTAACATTGCCACCTTAAAATCTTTGTTTCTTACATTTCTGAATTACTTTAAAGATGATCAGTTGCAATTAAAATCAGAAATGTATGCTTTACTTTTTACGGTAGAATCATACATGTATATGATAATTGTCTTATATATGTGCTTACATTTATTACAAAATGTGTAATATATCAAAAGAAATGAGAAACAAGGTACTAAACATATACATAAATATTCAATAAAAGAATAAAATGATTAAACTTTCTTGAAAAACTTTTACACAAGTACCAGTCAGTCACAAATAAATCTGTTGCCAAAATCATTTTCACAAATACAATACCTTAATCATGATGACATAACCTCTATCTCTGATGATTGAAACACACTGTAAGTATCATTCAAAACCGAATAAAGGGACTCCTATGACCCTCTATCTCATACCGACTAACTCCTTTCAGAATCTGTTTGATCAGGGTCTAATCTGTATGCTCATACAAAATTGTATCTCAGATTTTACATGACCTGCATGGCAGAGAAAAACCTATTGCATATTCATGGTCATTTATTTGGTACATGAATATTCATGAGGTTAAAGGATATACCTTTTGTTCTTAAGAAAAGAAAAGTTCTCTGGTTGTCTTATTACAGTCCAATCTGTTTTATCCCTTAATTTCTTAATTAGACTTGTCTTTCTTCATTTTGGACTGTACCATTGGTTGTTTATAGGGGTGCCTGCTGAAAAAATACTGAATAGAGAACAGTGCAGACCATGATCAGACTTTACAGATGTGCATGCTGATCTTGGTCTGCGATGGTTCCAAAGGTAGTTGCAAGTGCTCACAGCATTGTAAGGGTTAAACAGCCGGTCAGAAAAAACAAGAAAGGTGACTGCATAGCTTAGGTGGTTGTTAAATAAGAGATATTATGAGAAATATTTTTTTTTCTTTTTTTTTATATCTTAACCCTTTACCTCATGAATATTCATGTAGAAAACTATGACTTGATCACTATCAATTTAAAGAACTTAAAATGGTATATGAAATTAATGATTTTTTTTTTTTTTTGAATGCAGACGGTACATAATCTGACCTACATTCTGTAAGAGGTATAAATCTATACGAGATGAAGGATCAAAACTGGCTTTTAAGTACAGGTTTGCTGCTTAGTGCAAGTGGACATAACCACAGGTTTAACCCTTTACTGTTCAACAACACAATCTTGCACCAGGGTTTACCAAGGAATAGCCAAATCTGACCAAAAGCAATTTTCACTCTGTGAAGAATTTACAGCGACTCTCACAAAATATCTGTAAGTAACAAACAGTATAAAATCTCATCACCCTACAAATAGCTTGCATCTAGGATGACCTTTTTTTTTTTATTGATTCTAGAGGCGTAAAAGTCATTAAATTAGCACTTGCCCGTCCCAAATTTGATATTGTAAAATTAAGAAAAGAGAGAAAAAAAATGTTCTGATTTTCCCTGCTGTTTTAATGATTTTCTTCTTTTATTGCAATGGCTAGCAATCATTTTCTGATTATTATGGCCATATTTTAGACCTTGCTGTCAAGGAATTCACACGTGCTATTGTGAGCGGGGCCAGTAGAATTTTACACCCCTGTATTACTTAATAACTTTCCTGTGGTAAGGAGCTGAACAGTACATGTACACAATATTGTGTTGTAAACATGAGGAGCCCCGGTTGCGATGTGACGTGATGTAAGCTGCTGTTGACCAGATGATGTGATGATGATGATGATGATGATGATAACGAGATTGTACAAGTAGAAATAGGATCGATGATGACATATGAATGTCAGACAGCTAGACCTAGACTCAGTACCCTTGTAAACCGTTGTATACTTTCTGTTTGGATTCCTGCTTTAATATCTCTTGCAGAGCTGAAATGTAACAGAGAAAATGATGTGTTACTTTACTTCATGTAATTAAAAAGACAAGTAAACATATTTATCTTTGTCATAATAAATTACGAAGTCTTAAAATAGGACTGGTTACTTCTTCAAAATTAATAAACATTCAGTGTAAACACCGGTAAGGGACTAATAAATAAAGAAATATGGAAGAGTGTCTGTTATCATATCATTTTCAGATATTTTTGGGTCCATTTCATTCCTTAAAATATTTAAGTTTCTTTCCACTTAATCAAATATTTTTTAAGTCTATTTAGTAGATAAAAACCCCCAATGATTCACGGAGACCGACATTAAAAATAAAGCATCAAACAGTCATAAAATTAAATAACATATATCTCATGTTGGAATGAATATGTCAAATTTTGAAATTTGAAAAAAAAAAAAAAATCCTTTATAAGCATTCTTTCATAGGTATCTTCCCATCTGAAAATGAAAATTACTATAAATTCATGCAATTTTACCCCAATTGTCATGCACCAAAGCGATTTTCTCCAAAAAGGGACTTTTAAGGCCCCTTCCCCATCACCAAAGAAAAAAAACAAAAAAAAACTTGTTATCAATTTTAAACAAGCCATTTTCATTTCTTTTCTCTTTTGTTTTTACTCTAGTCTATGAGCCAATAATACCATTAATACTTACCTTTTCTATCTTCCTCTTTCATAGTTCCTTTCGGAAAGTCTATATCAAATGTTATATATAAGCTTCCTAACACATTATTGTTTTCATAATTGGGCATTCCCTCGTTTGATTTTCTCATTTTAGCACCGGACCACGTAATTTTATCCCTGACTACATGTACCTGAAAAATAAAATAAAAATACATATATATAATGTCCTAATGTAATGTGTATATTCTAGTTTAAAGCATTAGTCTTAAAGCCAAAAACTGTAAATAACAACATCTTGATCTTTAAAAGATTTACACAAGTATATACATCAAAACATAAAACACATGAAAATAATAAAATGTGAAATATGGTGAAGGCAAGGGCATACAAATTCATCAAGATGATATAATGTTCCTTGGGTTTTCTTATTCATTCCAACTTAACATGTCCCAAATGTATAAGCCAAGGACAAAGTAATGTTACTTTCATTTTGAGAAAGGGAAAATTATCCTCTTTTAATGTATTAACCCTTTCCCTCATAGAGGAAACCATGAAAAACCAGTAACTCGCAGGCTGATCAGGTTTTATGCTGTTCGCTGCTCCTCAGTGGTCTGGTAATGAGGACTTTATAATTAAATTTGGTAAGGTTTAACTGTGGTTTTCTGCAGATCAGGCTTTATGTGGTACCTACTGAGTGCGTCAAAATGAGGTTATATGAGGGAAAGGGTTAAAAAAGTTTGGTTAAACAGAACTGTTTTCATAGTTCTAAATACCTAGACAGGTCTAAAATCTTTTTTCAGCTATACGCTTGTATGAGGTATAAATTACTTTGATTTTTAATTTTTATGTCTGCAAACTGCATTGCAGGGTATGTAGACTTCTTTAAATATGTTTTTTGTTGTTTTTTTTCATGCAAAATTGCAGCAAGGGGAGAAAACTGAAAAATAAGACAACTATCAAGTACGAAAAATTTTCTATTCAGAAATGCTATAAAAAAAAGTATCTTTAATTATTTAACTGGCAAAAATAATTCTCGATTTGAATTCTTTATAAAACATTTACTGTGAAACCAAGTTAACTATTCCCCCAATTTTGCATTCTGAAGTGGTTTGTAAGATGAAAACCATGGAAATTTTCATTTTTTCCGGATAACCAATCTCATGAATATTCCAAAATTAAACACTTTCAACAAGGCTTAAAGCGACAGGGACTGTCACAAAACCAGGTTTTCCACATGGAAAATCCAATTCGAAATGAAGATTTTATTTATAAAATGATCACCAAAGAACATTAATACTTTATGTTACATGGATGAAGAGTAAATAAGGGTCATAACTCTAAGAAATATGGTTAAATTGACAATATAGGTCAAGTCACTATGTACTGGCCATACTGTGTAGATTTGGGCAGAATGCATTCAGAAATGAAGGAGGAGAATTTAAGCAAATAAAAGAATGTGTCACTATATGTTACATGAAAACAAGCTCAAAGGTGTGAAATCAGATTGTCAAAGGGTAATTGTCTCTGACCTGCAATATCAATACAGGGTAAAATACAAGATTCAAAATTAAATGTTAGTTCAAGGAAATTATGGATATTTTAAAACATGAAAAGCAACCTACAGGAATTATCCAAAGACTGATACAAATGCATTTATTTTATTTCTTATTGAAGGTTTATTGAGCAATTCTAGCAATCAGACATTTGTATAATATTTGTCAAGATAGCAAGGGCACCGCAACTATGTAAATGAAGAAAAGCATAAGTGAAGCATAAAAACAAAAGCATTCATAGCAAGCCGCTATCAAACAGAAAATAAAAAAATAAAAAAAAATATATATATATATTTAGTCATAGTGACCTTGACCTTGATCCATTTTCTAATATATTTTAGTCATAGTGATCTTGACCTTGATCCATTTTCCAATATATTTTAGTCATAGTGATCTTGACCTTGATCCATTTTCCAATATATTTTAATCATAGTGATCTTGACCTTGATCCATTTTCCCAAAAAAAACCTTCCTCTTCCCTAAAGGTATCTACTTATCAAATATGAATGCTATACCTTCATTCTAACTCGAGATATCAAGAGGAAACAAAAAATCTATTTTAAGCCATTGTGACCTTGACATTGTCCTTATTTACCTGAAAAGCAATCCCAACATTCCTCTTACCATATGCTATTTACCTATAAAATATGAATGCTATACCTTCATTTTTACCCAAGTTATGAGCGAAAAAATATTTTTAGCCATTGTGACCTTGACCTTGACCTGATTTACCTGAAAAGCAATCCAAACCTTCCTCTTCGCATAAGCTATCTACCTATTAAATATGAATGTTATACCTTCATTTTTACCCAAGTTATCGAGCAGAAACAAAAAATCTATTTTTAACCATTGTGACCTTGACCTTGACCTGATTAACCTGAAAAGCAATCCCAACCTTCCTCTTCTCATAAGGTATCTACCCATCAAATATAATTGCTATATCTAAATTCTAACTTAAGTTATCGAGCGGAAACGAAAGTTTGACGCCCGCCCACCGACGTTCGGCATTCTAATAACCAGGTTTCAACTAGTTGAAAACCTGGTTAAAAAGGGTTGACTATGTTAAATAAGTATTACTATTTCGTTAAGAATCAAAGTTCCTTTTTCTTCCTTAACCTTTTTACTTCATGTAGACTCATTTTGACGCATTGGCAAACAGAGAGGACCCAGATAAGAAAGTTCCTATAGGAGAAGTCTGATCAGGGTCTCCTCTGTTGCTCATACAGAACTGTAGCTCAGTTCCTACACAGTCTGTGTGGTAAAGAAAGATTCATGATATCATATATCATTTAAAGTTTAGTTCATTAATATTCATTATATCATGAACTTGTACATGAATATTCATGAAGTACAGGGTTAATGGATCTAGCCTTACACTCTTGCTAATCCCCACCCATAGCCATCATAATCAGTAACTGATTATTAGCCATTACTATAGAAACAAGAGTGTTCTTTGGACTACGTGTAACCTGAAGTTTGATAAAGTCAGGACAGACAGACAACGGAAAAGCAATCCTTACGTGTCACCTCTGCTTACAGCAGGTGACACAGAAAAAGAAGTACAAGAAGTGATATACAGAAGTCGGTACTCACTAAATGGCCGTCTAAATGTGGTATATCCATTTCAAATCCTACTAAAGCGTCACTAAAGAATGGTAACATTTGTGTATAAATCATCCTCTCTTCTTTCAAATCTAGCATGCCTGGAAAAAGAAATACACATTTACATGTAAGTCATACATATTTTTTCTAAGATTAAAATAAATACAACTTATATGAACAGCATAAGCATGTAAACAGATCTGACATTTCTTTTTAAAACATAAACATGAAATCTTCATCAAGGATGCAAATTGATAGAAGACTTTAAATTTAACTTTATACTGAGTTCTATAATCTACAAGAGCTATCAATGAAGGTGATGAATTTCCACACTACACAACAGTGTCTCAACAATATGAATGTATATTGATTTATTCTAAAGCAGGACAGGACGGAATACTGTGTTTTGAGAAGCAGGGCTCTAACAATACAAGAGTGTTCTTTGGAACACGTGTCACCTACTGAAGCGTCATGGAAAAAGTGTGACAGACAGACAGGCTATGGAAAAGTGATCCCTATGTGTCACCTCTGCTTACAGCTGTTTATTTCTTACATAAACACTACAGTGCTGCAACCAGGATTTGAAGAGGGCAGACTGGGGATTGTCAAAAACCTTTTGTAAAACTGGAATAGTTGAAAGCACTTCTACTGAATTCAAGAATTGAAATTATTTCTTAGTCCCTGAGTATTCTTGGTGGAATTTGAGGGTTGTCAATATTGCAGGACTTACTTTTGCTGTCTAACTCTAAACCTCAGGTCCCCGGGGTCTCCGTCAATATGAGGTTCTCCTGTAGACATAAAACAAAACTGTCACATCTGTACTATCACATTTATCTCAAAAATAAAATGGTACTCAAGTATGATTTTCATACTTCTACTTAAGCTATGCCCATTAGTTTCAATAGGCATTTGAGTATTTTACCCAAAAATATGAGCCCGAGACCTTAATTATTCATTTTTGAGATCACGGGGCCAGGCTTTAAGTCCTTGAAGATATGGAAAATCATACTGAAACTCAGAATTAAGTATGACTGACTATTTGACTATTTGAGTTTACCGTTGCCTTGACAGTATTTCAGTCATATAGCGACGTCCAGCTAATTACAGGTGGAGGAAGACCCCGAATGCACGAAGGCATCCCGACAGAGCCACCGACCTAATGCACGCCAGCTGGAAGGCTTCCTCACATGAAAATTTGAATGACCCTGTCGAGATTCGAACCCATGCCATAAGGGGATTAGTAAGTGTTAAAGTCAGCAACTTTACCCTCTCGGCCACGGAGGCCCTGAATTAAGTATGATTATTATGCTCAAATTAGTTTGATCAAATAAGCCCATTCTCAGAATAGTCAACTTTCATATTCAATTAAGCTTGAGTCAGCTTTTTAAGAGCACTCAATATTACTCAAACTTAGGCTTTGGCATGATTTTTAGTGTGATACCATACTTTGGCTTAAACTCAAATTTGTGCAGATATTTAAGTATAATCCTGAGATGTATTTTACTATATGTCAAGCCTGAGATTGTACTTAAGTATTTCTGAGAACACAGAGCTAGGGGAGGAAGACAGACATACCCTCTGCTACAAATGGATACTCCTGACCGTCGCGCATCCCTGGTTCAATCTCAACCTCCAACATCCTCTCCTCTGCTACAAACCTGCATACAAACATAATGTATATAAATATACATACAAGGCTTAAAATAAACAATATTTATTTGGTGTTGTATGAGTTGTCTCCTAGATTTTTAAATATATATGGATCCAGACAGACCTTTTTCTTGCTAAATAAAACCAATAATGGGAAAATTAAGTGGTTAACAATATATCTGGGAAGGAATATAAATTTTTTTCGGCAGTACTAAAAACTTCCCACACAGATAACAACTCTATGACCAAGGGTATAGCAGTATCAAACCTTCTTTCTAAAAAACGATTCAGAAAAATGACATTTGTTTGAGGACCATTGCTATAAAATCATTTGATTATAGCCAGGCTCAGAAAATCAACATATCATGATTGTACATTTACAGGGATCCTAAAATTTTGGAATCTCAACCGGTCGACGGCAAAAATCCCCCCCCCCCCCCCCCCCCCCCCCCCCCCCCCCCCCCCCCCCTTTACAACAATTGCCGTTCCGTACCCCCCCCCCCCCCGAAAAAAAACATAACCGAAAAAAAAAAAAAAATAACATTGATATTTTCAATCAACATACCCTGAATCATTTGCAGTGTGAAAATAGATCTTTTATTATATTTCAGCATCCTGTTGGCATAATAAGGTATTTTTCTGCAATATTTACCTCTACGAAATCGAAAGTTTGTTTACCGGAAGTGCATGTATATGACGGTCTGTATATGACTCTAACGAATCAATAAATTGTTGGAAGCAGTCGTTTTGGTGTTGTTTATTATGTGCCTTGGTGTTTATATATTTTTTTTGTCAATAACTTTTATTCATTTGTGATTATTTTTTTTATTTAAATGCGTTGTGCTGCAGCTAGCATGTGTGTAAGTAAGTAAGTAGCGTTCGCCCCTGTGCCACGTCGAGGCCCAGCACATTTTTTGTTCTTACAAATTACAAATTACTAAGGAGATCAAACATTTTGATTAGCCTTTGATATTGTCATTAATTACCGCATTTAAAAGTCGACCGGTTACAGTTTGCAAACAAGCAATGGTCCATTATTACGGCATAGATAATTACACGGCACCGTCCAAATAACCGCGAAGTACAAACCGTCAATCCATTCATCTTAACTGCCCAATAATGACCTAGACGGGTGTCCCTGCCTGACCCCCACTGACACCTGCCCCGAGGGCATACCGGAAATTCAAGAAGTAGGTCAATTGGTGTGTAAGAGGGACTATTATGAACCGTTTGGACCGATTTTGAAAGTTTTAGACGAGGATTATGGATTTTTTTTCGACCGATTTTTTTGGTACTTTTTGAAATCTGAACCGGTCGATTGAGATCAAAATCGGTCAAAACCGGTAAAAAATCGGTTTTTAGGATCCTTGTACATTTACATTTGTTTTCATGGAAAGTACAGGGTTTTTTCTGCTTTTTGGGGGAAAGGGACCCTAGCCTCCAATTAGGAACAAATATCAACATATTTCACCTAATTGGGAATTTTTAAGATGCAGAAAAGCAAATTAGTATGTGTAACATATTGTTTAAATAGGCATTTTCTTTCATAAACACAATTAAATACCAAATAAAACACTTAATCTGAGTTGTTTTTTTTTAAATGGGAAAAATATTACCAATTTCCAATTGGGAATGGGTCTGATATTCGGACCCTCAAATAAACAGAAAAACCTGAAGTAATTGAGTTTTTGTTGGAGCTAGGGATATTATATCTCTGATTAGGCAGAGTGTTCAGATAATCTCTCCTTTGGCTATCGTCATTTTACTGCAGACATACCAAAACATGGCCATGAGTTGTTAATGAGATTTATAACAGCTAGAGAGTACCACACTTACAGCCTCCTATAGACAGTACTTACTTGACGTTGGGACATTCGTCACACACTTGCTGCTGTTGCATCTGGAACCGGCCTGGGCCCAGCTGTGTTGTCACCATCTCTGTCCGGCAGTTACACTTTCGTGTCCCTTTAGCTGGCTTTGCTACTGGTTTGTATCGCAATACCTGCAAACAAACAACTCATACTGCAAACAAAAGTAGGGGCAGCAAATGAAAAAATCTTAAAAGTATTGATTAAAAGAATTTTTTTTCTTTGCTTGTGTTAAACATCTCAAAGTTATTTCCATCAAAAGGAGACTTTGTCTTCATGTGAGATACAGTGCTGCCTCACAGCAAAATAATGCTATAAACACATGGCATACATAATAAAATTCCACTTAACAGATTAACTAGACTACTTGTAAACTAATTATGAAACTACTTTGTAGCACCAAGCAAGATAGATAAACCAGTAACATACTTAACTTTGATATGCTGCAGCCAGGAGAAGCATCCAACCACCAGCTTACAGAACATACACTCTTAACCATTCCACCACCAGAATCTCTTCTTTTTCTTTGCCTTTCAATTACAATGACATAAACCTGCTCACCTCAATAAAATTTCCCGAGTACAGTTCCTCTAGTGTGACCTCTAGATCCATGATGACGTCGCCACCTTTTGGACGCTCCTGGTTCTGCTCTCGCATACCACCGCCAAAGAAACTGAAGTCTCCGAAAAAACTGAAACGAAATTATGCAGTGATGAAATTATAATACTACCTGTAATTATGGGAAGCTACACTAACCGAGTATCTAAATGTTTTTTTTTTTTCTGAGATGAAGAAAGGGGCCTTAATACAATATTTTGGGGAGTAATAGCTCCATTTTTTTAATTTTTCTTCTGAGGAAAGAACACCTTTGGGTAATTATTGGATGCTACACTCACACAGCATCTGAAACCAGACTTTATTCTGATGATGGAGAAGGAGTCTTTATAATAACTTAATACAGTATTTTGGGGAATAAAAGCACCAGTTTTTCCTTGATTTTATTTAGGATAGAAAAACTTGGGGTAATTATTGAATACATGTATAACAATCACTGAGCTTCTGGAACATGAAAGTATGTAGGAAGTGCAGTACTACTGAGTATCAACATATACATTCATGATCAGACTCACTCCATACTGTAGGATGATTGAGAAAAGGAGACAAGCCTACCACATATCTCTTAATACTTAACTCTCTCAACTCAAAATTCAAAACCCTTCAAATGTAGATTTGTACTAAAGAAAGTGGAAAATATCAGTCAGGGCTCTACCTGAACTCCGGAGTCAGGGTTTTGATACTTGAAATTTCAAAAATGATGCCTTTTGTCCCTTGAAAATTAATAGCCAGAGGTAAAATTTACATTAAATCAAGAAGAAAAAGACCTGCAAATTTCTCAAAATATTGTTCCTTTTTGCAACTCTGGAACAGTTTGACCTATGATTTCACTGACTGTTGCGAGTCCTACTATCTTCTCTTTTTTTAAAATAATTACACATCAATTAACATTTTAGCTTTTATCTTCAAAATTCATGAATTAAAGGAATGTTTTGAATTGTTTTTGTTTTTTTAGTTGAGTTTATCCTTAATTTAAACACTTTGTGAAATGAATGCTTCATGATTATCAATCCAAGTTCACCCACCTACTGAAGGGGTCACCTCCGCCCATGTCATTTTTATTCAGTCCCTCCTCTCCTGACCTATCATAGATCTTCCTCTTGTCTTGGTCGGACAAAACCTGTTACGACACAACCACTAAATTTTTATATCATTCCATTTGACAAGATTCAATTCAATATAAATTCATGAATACCGGTGAGTAAAATGTTTAAAGTTGGTAACACATTTGGCATTTAAACCAATCGTCCATAAACTAAAAATAAAAACAAACAAGAATGTTCTTCAGAACACATATATCACCTGCTGATGAGTGATGGAAAAAGTGTGACAAACAAGCATGACAGAAAAAGTGTGATGGACAGACAGACGACGGAAGAGTGATCCCTATGTGTCACCTCTGCTTACAGCAGGTGACACAATAATACCATTAGAATTTTTTTTTTAAACAAATATTTTCATTTGAATATGTTGTAATATTATCTCCTATTCACACCTCGATCAGTTGATCAATAGCAGGTTCTGCTTGATATGCAGGGTTCCAAGTACACCTGTCCTTGACCAATATTTGCTGAAGAGTTGGAGTCCTCCTAAACCCTACTGTAGAATCATTAATTTTTGTGGGGGACTAATTTTCGTTGATTTAGTGGACAGATTTATCTGCAAGTATCAATCCCCACAAAAACTGTTTACCAGTATCTGGTAGACCTTATGTTTTCTATCCACAAATAAATGTACAAATGAACAACAACCTTATTAGAATTCACAAAAAATGCCATCAAAAATGAATGATTTTTCAGTATATATTCACATAGGAGCTGTTCAGAAAAATAGTTCTTAAAAGATATTTAAAATCACACACAAACTTAAGTTTGATATTCTTGCTCAACTTAGTTTTATCAATGAACCATGTTCATAACTTCTTTTAAGCACAATCTCAGCTAAGCCAAATTTCGTACTCATTTATGCTTGAGAGTGTTTGAGAACATTCCATGTTACTCAAGCTTAAGCATGATCTTTAGTGAGAAATTTTTTGTTCAAAAACACCACACAAATATCATACTCAGACTTAAACTTAAATCTGAGCATGTATCTGAGTATAAGCCTGCGGTCATAATAGGAGTCAAAGACATGGCGCCATTACCCTGAATAAGGAGTGATAACCTGGTTTTTAACATTATCAATGGTAGTTCAGACAGCCAGGAATTTTCTCTGCATCTGAAAGATACAGCTCTCTTGACCAATCAATATGAAAATGTGTGAAAACTGATGCTCCAAATTATATAATTTTGTAAAATTTCCAGACCCATGAGGATGTCCTAATGATGTTTGGGCCACTTTAAGCATTATTTTGTCAGAATTACAGGTTTTCTCCACGTTATAGGGTTATTTTCAGTAAAGAAAATGCTTCCTTGACTTGTATTGACAATGAATTTGTTGCCGATATTCACTATTCAGAAGAATTTATCATGCGAGTAGACCACGCGAGCGAGTCAGTAATGGCAGTTGATAGTCTTTGCTTTTCATTTTTCTGGAAATTTGTGTGTGTAATGGTCTTAGCATTGAGCTCCTGTGTCCTTGACTTGTGTAAGGAGTTGGGAGGAATACATAGACAATCACAGGAAAGAAAATATTTTTATCAGTATATTGTTAGTTTATCAAATCTAACCATATCTAATCACAAACCTCGTACGCTGCACCAAGGTCCTGGAATCTCTTCTCAGCATCTGCATCACCCTTGTTCTTGTCTGGATGCATTTCTTTGGCCAGCTTTCTGTATGCCTTTTTAATCTGGTTTGTATTGGCTGATTTAGACACTCCCAAAATCTTATAGAAGTCTCTCCTGCAGAACAGAATAATAATGTATGCATCATTTTCAATAATAAACATTTGCTTTCCTTGAAAAAAAACAACAAAAAAACATTCCTTGTGTATTGTTACAACTGATACAAGAGGGCCAAGATGGCCCTAAATCGCTCACCTGAATTTGGTTTGTTGTAGAAAGGCTGGAACCATGAGATGATACTATATACCAAATATCAAAGCTGTAGGTCTGTATGAGAAGGCATTTTATAGTTATGCATTCTGGTTGCCATGGCAACAAAAGTTCTTCATGATCCAACTAATGGTTTCAGAAGTAAAGATTTTTTTTGTTTTCCTTATATAGTTTCATACGAAATCTGGGTGTGGTCCCAGGACTGTCCTCATGTAAACCCTGATGCACATATTTGTTGGTAGTGTTGAGGCACCAGAAGCTGATGCTATGTACCAAATATCAAATCTGTAGGTCTGTATGTTTCTGAGAAAACGCATTTTGAAGTTATACTTTGAACTTTCTGGTTGCCATGGCAACTAAGTTCTTCATGAAATTCAAGAAAAATTAGGAATTAGCCTCAGGCTTACCTAAGTATCATTTTAGTGAAAATCCATGGAGTGGTTTCGGAAGAGAAGATTTTTCAAGAATTCCCTATAAAGTTCTATACAAAAATCTGGGTGTGTTCCTTAAGCATGGCCCACTGTGACCCCAGGGGCAAAAAAATTGCACTGATGTTGAGGCAACATGAGCTGATGCTGTGTACCAAATATCAAATCTGTAGGTCTATATATTTCTGAGAAAAGGCTTTTAAAATTTATTTTCTGGTTGCCATGGCAACTAGAGTTTTTCATGGAATTGATAAAAAATTAGAATTTGCATTAGGCTATCATAAGTATCATTTTGGCAAAATTTCATCTAACATGAAAGTATGATACCCCTAAACATATTTAAGATGTTTCAAATCAATCCTATACCTGGATACTGAGATATTAGCATGAAAGTACCTTGCATGCAAAATTTTAACCAAAATTTCTAAGTTAAAAAGGGGCAGTAACTTGTAACATATTCCATCAAGAGTTATCTACCATGAAAGTATGATACACCTAAACATATTAAAGATGTTTCAAATCAAACGCATGCCTGGATACTGAGATATAAGCATGAGAGTATCTTGCATGCAAAACTAACAAAAATTTCTAAGTTAAAAAGGGGCCATAATTTGTAATATATTCCATCAAGACTTATCTACCTTGGTTGTCTGATGCCCCTAAACATATTCATTAACTTTTGAGTCAATACAATGAATGGTTATTGAGATACAAACTAGATAGTAGCTTGCACGCAAAACTTTAACCAAATTTTCTATTGCATTCAAAACTTTAACCAAAATTTCGAAGTTAAAAAGGGGCCATAATTCATATTAAATTCTGTCAAGAGTTGTCTACCTTGGTTGTCTGATGCCCCTGAACATATTTATAAACTTTCAAGTCAATACCATAAATGGCTATTGAGATATAAGGTTGACAGTAACTTTCACGCAAAACTTTAACCAAAAGCTGCAACGCCAACGCCAACGCCAGGGTGACTACAATAGCTCTCATATTCTTCGAATAGTCAAGCTAAAAATCCATCTGTTAGTTTCAGAGGAGATGATTGTTGAAATTGTTGACACACGACGGACAATCAAGTGATCACAAAAGCTAACCCTGAGCTTTGCTCAGGTGAGCTAAAAACTAAGATGTACTGCAGTTTGCATAATGTGAATATCACAGTGTTGAGCCCTTCTCAATTTACGACTGCAGCCCTGTTCATATATTAATCCTTTACCTCCTGAACATTCATGAACAAACTCATGATCTGAGGTTTATATTTTATTGAACTCAAATGGTATACATGAAACAATGAATTTATCTTAGTTAGATGTGCAGAATGACCCTAACCTGAGATACAATACTAGGAGCCTGATCCAAGACATCATAACAAAATAACCTGTCTAAATGCTGTGAAGGCTATGATTTTAGTTAGTTATAACTTTGTGATATTGTCCTCCTGTCGCAAAGCAACAAGTAAAAAGAACAGATAGAATACTGAGAGATGAAATTTAAATGTATTGAAGTGTTTAACATCTTTTCATGACTAAATTCTACAGTAATGCAGTAATTGGCTGCCACCAGTATTTCAAACAGCCTTGATGTTGGCAAACATTTTAAGTGGTTGGAGTGGTGGTCTGCTAACCAATATTTTTCTCCCTGATTTATCCCTCCATTAACCCTTTCCCTCATATAGACTCATTTTGACGCACTCAATAGGTATCACATAAAGCCTGATCTGCAGAAAACCACAGTTAAACCTTACCAAATTTAATTGTAAAATCCTCATTTCCAGACCACTAAGGAGCAGCGAACAGCATAAAACCTGATCAGCCTGCGAGTTACTCGCAGGATGATCTGGTTTTATGCTGTTCGCATAGGTCTTTTCATGGTATCCTCTATGAGGGAAAGGGTTAATCAGATGGAGGTCAAGCTGCCAACTGGGAACAGGTTCCCAGTCATAATCATGCCACTGTACACCAGTCCATTGAGTGACCCTATTAATGCACTTGTGGCTAATGAAATAACCACATTTATAAGTTATAACACAATCAAAGTGCTCAAGGCATTGAGAGATAACGAGTGTAATTATCATGAAATAAGTGATAAGTGAGACTGACACTCTGTATTGATGAGGATGAACTGGATTCACTCCAATATATATATTTCAATAGTGTGTCAGTTTAGTCTCTATTTCAGGATAACCGTGCCAGCAGTCTCTCAGTGCTTTGAGCGCTTGGATTTGTTTCATAATGATTCAGTGACAGCCATGACCTTGATTCCGTTCATAATTTGCATACCTATATGGCTGAAATGAGTACCCACAAGTCAGGTCAGAAATTGACGGGTGTTGTTGATTATGTGTAGAAATTTGAGAAGGTATTTGATAATTTTAGACTCTAGTCAGATTGCCATTCTATTTCAAAGTTAAGAAATGCTTTGGGAGGACTCTGTAGAGTGAAGATTATCTCTGCTGTTTTCTGCTTGGATTATATTTTTCACGCTTGACTGTGCTGGAGTGAAAATATAACCTGAGCAAATTTCAACTGAGACTTAAGTTTAAGATTGAGAGCAGTTACATTTTCTACATCTACATTGCCTACGAGTTATTCACTAATTAATGACTATTATGTGACATGTAGTTTGACCGTTTCTGGTCAAAGAAAAGGAACAGTTAATCTACATCTACACTGATACTCCCAACAATCTATTTCTGATTATGACTGGAAAGTTTGGGACAAATGTTAAAAAAAACAACTGAGATTTTATGTTACAATCATATCTAGTTACAGTGGTTTTTTTAATCAAAATATATGGAGAATATAGGTGGCATTTCCCCCTACCTGGAATATATATTTCCCCCCATTTTTTTTCTTCATTTTCCCCCTCCATAATTATGAGCTTACATACCATATTGTGTGCATGGACTCACTGTTGTAGTTATATGTTATATTCTTAATAAAACTGTGCAAACATGTTATATCATTGTTCTTATTATTCTTTTATGCAATATAACTTCATTAAATAAGAGTAAAATACATCAAAATGTCTACATTATACATAGTAGAAATATTCCCATATGAGCTCGTTCACGAAATTTTTCCCCTTCCTATGGGCCTGGACCGGCCCCTTTCCCCACAAAGTGAAAAAAAAAAACCCACTGAGTTAGAGGAAAATATTTACAGCTTTGTTAAAAATAAAATTGGTAAAGTTCTGAAGACTAACACTGTCCTTGATGTTATACGGTAAGACATTCCATAGTCTGATAGTACGTGGAAAGAGAGAGTTCATGTGATACTGTTTTCTTAAGAAAGGTGTAAAATAGTTAAAATTTCTTGATGCTATTAAATGGTTATGATCAACTTTCACAAGATAGTTTTGGATTTTATATATCATGTGAGCTGTTTATTCTTCTTTGTTCTAGGGTTGGCCAACTTAATGTTTGAAGCATTGCTGTTACACTACTTTGATAAGTGTAGAGAACAGGACAGAGGGTCAGATGAGTTAGGATAGGTAAAAAAGAGTAAGAATAACGTTGTCAACAACATTTCCTCTCCTTTACCCGAATCTCTACTGTTACAACAGCAACAGCTGATACTGCTTTGGGAGTCATTAGGATTTACTTATACATGCCGAATCCCTATCAGAACCTATGAGTAAGAATGAATGGATACCAACTTGCCAAGGGGGGTCTGATTTTTTTCTTCATGCTTTTCAGGCTTTAAATATCTATGTATTAATTCAGATTTCAAAACAAATATCAATAAAACGCATAAAATTCATGACATGTATTATGTCATTCAACTTTGATGATGTTGACAATTATTTGCGTTAGCCAATCAGATCGTCCCACGCCCGTGCGTATTATTTCTGGCATATACCGGCAGAATTAATCTGAGTAAGATAATGTAAGACCTGAATGAAACTATGTATAAAATCTACAGAAAATGCAATCATGCATATGATGTAACATAAAATAACAAAAATGCATCATACCCTCCGAGAACATTGACTAAAATCACCAAAAACACCGCCGCTGAGAGCAACACTGCTTTGACGTTCGCCATCTTGAAACAGTTTGTGACTGGTACACGTGTAATACTCTTGAGTGCCCGTCTACCCGAAGATCACACTACACTAATATTTAATGCAGAAAAATAATTGAATTAACTTAAAATTTATTGTCTACGCAATAAACTTACATATTATGCAGCAAAATTATGCTAGGAAAAAAAAAGGCGAAAATAAAAAAAGAAACTGTTTAAACCAAAGCTTATTTAAAATAATTGTATACGTACACCTTTATCCCTATTAGCCACGCCCCCCCTCTCTCTCCTTCTCTCTCTCTCTCGATCCCTCTCTCTTGAGAGCGCTTACACACGAGCATAAATATTTGATTCTTGAGAAAAAAAATATTTGGAGAGTTTAAGAATATGTACAATATTATTATAGAACATGTATTCATCTTCATTATCAAATTAGGGCTACGTTAAATAAATTCATATTTGCACGGGCATTCTCTCTCTTGAATAATTTCCAACGTACAGATCCTACTCATGAATACAGTATAAAAAAATATTATTTTTTTTGTCTTTGATGCGGTCTTAATTGCGTATGTTATTTTTATTTCAGGTCGGTACCTCCCCTTTGTAGGCGGGGCCAATGAGTGTTAATATATCACGTGACATCGATTGAGCTCTTACACAATATATATACACTACTGTACTGCAGTACACAGCATACTAGTTTCCGCTATCACACATTGGGCAGGAGTGGCATTTGTAAACACCATGTATATCAAGATCGTGTTTATTTCTCTCTTGCTGGTGTTTTTACAGCATGCAGTCAGAGTTCTGTAAGTATATTGGAGGGTCATGGAATTTTAATTAAATGGTTGAGCGGTACTTGCATACTTTGAATTATAACTCGATTTCCTGGATTGCCATGCACTGTTTATCATCCGTTGCTAGATCTACTCAGTTGTGTTAAAGACACACAACAAGTAAACACGTACTTTGTGAATATGAACACAAGTGTAACATCTTTCTCAAATGTTGCAAGCAGACCACACAACAAACCTATGCATACTTAAGGCCCAGATAGATTTCGCCAATTGACTCCCTTTGCCAAATAAGTATTTTTTCCCAAATTTGTTTTTTTTACTCCCAAAATAGAAAGAATAAGGCTATGTTCTAGTTCAAAACATATTAGGAGTTATATATATCTAAGGGCATTGGTTATGAAGAATATCTTGTAACAGAAAACTAGCGCAATAGCTCAGTGCATGGTAGAGTGTCCACTTCATGATCAGGAGGTCTGGGGTTCGAATTCCAGGCAGAATACTTTCCTCTTGTGATCATGTCAATTCAAAGACATACAATATTGGTATAAGATGCACCCTTGTCTGGTACTTGGCAAAATGGGGTGGCTGCATGTCAGCTGTGTGAGTAATTAGTGGTCGTTATATATATGTAGGAATTTGCCTCCCATGTATTGGGTGCTATGTGCACCAGACATCTAAATGTTTTCGCTAAATAATCAAGGGTATCACACCTTGACTCCCCCACATTCTACCACTTTAAAAAAATAAAGG
>CM037788.1:6420645-6435820 GCA_021229015.1 Solen grandis
GGGATGGAAAAATAATTTGAGAATGACTGGTATGTTTTTGCTATAAAAACTACTTCATCTTAAAAAGAAAATATAATACAGATATTAAACCAACAAAAGGAATAACTTTTTCGTATGCAGATTTACGTTGAAAAAAATCGTTTAAAAGAAATCCCTTCAAAGTTTAATTTGAAAATAAGATCATGTACTTTTTATATTCAAAGTTGCAAAATCATGAGCTTCAAGGTCACGCCATACTCTCTTTAATACTTTGACCCGGGGCCTTACCGTTTTCAAGATTTGGTATATTTTCAAAAAGTCCCAAAAATCTTATAGTAATGGAGTGTTCCAACAAGTGAACAAAATATTGGTGTTGCTGTTGTTGTTTGTCGCAGGCGACAAAATAAAACCCGGGTAGATGAAGGAAATCGTCCCTAATGGCCATTTCGGATGTCGTAAAAATGGTTCTGGTGTACTCCCTTGCTGGGCACTAAGTTCCAGGGCTGTTTGGCCCATGCAGCGTCAGGGTAAATGACTGGGTGTGGTATTATGCTACATATACTGTAATTGACAGCATTCTATCTTGTCAAGAACTAGTTCCAAATCAAAAACAAAAATCTTTCCAAATAGTTTTGTCCCCGATTTGTAAAACCGAATCAATGACAAAATAAAAATGACAATGCGTCTTGGGATTGAAAAACTTATAAAAATATGCAATACTTTAAAAACACTTTTTTTGCTTTTTTCTGCATCTTGTCATTAATGTTATTTACAAGGCTGCCTTATATTCTGTAACACATAAGCAATACACTTACATTAACATAAGTTAAATGAGATTACTTTGTGAAAAAAAAACTCACAAACGAACGGTTGCAAACTGTCATCATTTAGGGAAAACCCAAATCAAAACATAGTTAATTTCGCGTGTCCATCGAAATAAGTAGTTTTCTTTTTGTACAGGGGAATAAATATTTTTGGGAACTTTACAGGCAGAGTTTAATTTTCCTTCAATTTTGGAAAATTAAATTTTTACTTTCTTTTTATTTTATTAAAAATAACAAGTTAAGTAACCATAAAGAGGCAATAAAGAGCGAGAAGCATAGCGGTCTATTGGTTTAACGCCTTTTTTTTGATCCATCAAACGGGACCTAGGTTCATAGTTTACAATGCTAAATATTTAATGGCCAAAAATTTTTCAAATAGCAGACATGTTCAGAACAGATGCGAGTTTCACACTTTAATAGTTTTCCCAAAGTATTTTTCTGTCTGGTTTTTTTTCTGGGGGAAAACCTTCCTCTTACAACATGTATCTTAATCTTTAGGGCGACCGGGAACCAGACTACAAAACACATTAAAAAAATTGTGTGTGGTGTTACTCCCTCACTTCACTTTCATTCTTTTTCATGATTCCAATTAACAAAGCACGGGTTTTTTTGTGTTGAAATCAATGGTCACGTATTCCGTTTGCCAACCGCCGGACAAGAACAAAATCTTTGGGACACGGGTTCCCCAAACCAAGGTCAGCATAAAACATGTGGGGTCCTGCTACAGCGGGGGCGATGGCGGAAGTGATGGCGGTGCCGGAGGCGGCGGGGCGGTGGCGAAAAAATAGGTTTATGGGAATGAAGGATCATGCAATTAATGTCAATGTCATGTATGAAGTCATGAACAGGAAAAACACAGCACCAGGGAGATTGCTTAATAACACGTAAAGCATCATCATCATCAGCAGCAGCAGCAGCAGCACACAGCAGCTTAAAATAAAAAAAAAAACGATGATGATATTATTTAAGGTGAAACTTGGGTGTTTTTTCTTTAAATCCTGGGAAAAATGTTTTAACAAATTGTAAGCATTAAAAAAGAATGTGGTTTAATTATCTTAAGATAGATCTGGAACAAGAGAGTCAATTTACATGCATGATACAACCCATTTGCCACTGAATTTCGAAAAAGAGGGAAGAACGGTACACACCGTTAAAACGACTACAAAAAATTTGGGGAAATTAAGAATAAACCAGCCATTGACCTACCGAAACCGACTGAAAGGGCCATCTCGTTTTACATACACAGTACTAAGCCCTCACTCAAGCCCACCGCGATGGGGTGCTACTTGGGCGATGGAAAATGTGATTTCTAGTTCAAAATCAAAAATAAAAATCACGATGTAAGCCGTACCGGGGACAATGGAGGTCCATCTGCTGCCTGGTTTGGATTCGAACCATGGTGTTCCACGCGTTGGCGGGTTCGTCACCTTGAAGGAAGACGGACTGGGGCTGATGGATCATCGGGTCGTAGTCCGCCTCTACTAAAGGCATGCAATATATAAGATCTGTCGATAAAGGTGTTGGTCTTGGTGTTTGGTATATTTATAGACACAGTCTATATACTTTTCATATTCAAATTTTCGATTCGAGAAACAGGTTCTTTAACTTGTATAAATTCCTTTCGGTGGTTCATGGAATGGACCAATACTTGGCGCATTAGATTGCCATGTAAAAACCTTTGTTCCAAACGGGTTTTGGTCTAATACCTTACAACTTGAAAATGGCGCCATTTTCTTTTTACAAATGATTCAAACATACGAATTAAGCATATTATTCTATTGTCATTCCTTTGGATGATTAGCCCCTCTCTCTCTCTCTCTCTCACACACACACACAAAATGTACAGACAAACCTATCTTAAGCGGTCAGTCAAGGGAACAAAAGAAATCGGCCCATTAACAGAGGATCACTAAATGAAGGTCATATCACAAAATGATATAGGTAATATTAGGAGTGACTGCTAAATGCAGTTTGACCGCTTAATACAGGGTAACCGTTTGATATAGGTGGCCGATGTACAGGTTCAAATGAATATTGATATCAATCTGGGTTATTGTTTCTAATTCATTAAATAAAAACGTCATTTATCTTGTACTTTATGAAAAAGGAAGAGTTATATTTCATGCAAACATTATCTGAAAATAGTTTTAAATAATTGTACTCGTATTAACAGTGACTGACTGTGGTATCATGCCATTTATCTACTGCGTGATAATGCTATATCTGTCTCATATAGACGAAACGTCCAAAATGATTGAAATGCTATTATTAGGACGTTAAACACATTTTTTAGCAAACATACCGCGATGTGTATCCGGTACCCACCTGAAAAACAACAACAAAATCAACCGTATTCAGTCAACTTCATAAATAATCTAATTTCGTGAAACACTCGACTGACAAATTTAATTCGACTACATGCTGTATTTTTTTTTTTTTTTTTCTAAAATCAAATTTCTTATAAACTCATATATTTAATAAAACGATGAACAATTATTGATTTCTACTTAGGCAAAAACAGCGGCGAAGTCCTGACGGTATCTTGTATATATAGGATCTGACATGAATTGTTTATTTCATATCAAATTTTACCAAACGCGTACGTGAAAATGTTATTAAGCGAGCCTCTGGCGAGCTTCATAAAAATTTCATGAACTCGTTTAGTAAAGTTTGATATGAAATGACAATTCATGTTAGATTCTTTTTATCAATGACCTATACTGGCAGTAAATCGTGATTATAACAACAAAGAAACAAAAATCATGACTGAAAGTCTGTGAACGAATGTCTGTTTTAATCTACCACCAAGAAAATAGTTCTAAATGAATAATGAATCTTTTTGTATCGAAGTAAGCTATGTGTATCTAACACATTTAATCAAGCTGTTCGAGTTCAACACACTATTCATATATGAAGAATAAACGCACGTGACGCGGAGTGTAAAGTTAAAGTGTAACGTGTTAAATATAAGAAAATGTAATGGTTTATATGAAACCGGACACAGCTGTTTGAGCATAATGTCAATGTTAAATAACAGTATTGTTTTAATAATTGCTGATCGTCGGTATGCCAACATTCAGAGATTCAGACAACCTGACAGGCTGATCTTCGCCTTGGAAACAAACAAAAAAATAAATAAATATAAAAACACAGCCTTACATTGCCTCTAGACCTTTGTCATCCCATCTCTGGTCCCCACTGGTCACGTGTTTTATGGCCACGCCCATCGTCGCCATGAGTGTCAGTATCCCCACGCAACAAACCGCCACCAGGCAGATAACCAGTACGTTAAAAGGTAGCTCCACACCTACATGTATATAAAATGGATTTTGGTTTGTGAGGTTGTTTGCTTGGATTTTAAGGAGGGATTTAGCCAGTTCATTTCTTAACTAATTTAGATTTTTACATTGCTTATTACATTTGCTAATTTTTACTACATTTTCGAAATGATTTCATTGTAGTAAGCATTATGTAAATGTAAACTTTGGTAGATGTGAAAAAGTGGCCTGGTTGGCGTGGACTATTTATAGCCTTAAGATAAGCCACCCATCATTAAATTGTGATCATGGTCCATCAAGTGATCATGTGAATTTTACGGCAAATGCAAGCGATTATAGACTAAGAGCAAATGAGCATATACTTCAAAGTCAATGGACACTTGCATCTGCAGTGAAGTATTTCATTCATTTGAAGGACCACGGTAATAATTTGATGATGAATGGATTACTTTAACCCTTTCCCTCATAGAGGACACCATGAAAAGACCCATGCGAACAGCATAAAACCAGATCAGCCTGTGAGTAACTCGCAGGCTGATCAGTTTTATGATGTTCGCTGCTCCTCAGTGGTCTGGAAATTAGGATTTTGTAATTAAATTTGGTAAGGTTTAACTTTGGTTTTCTGCAGATCAGGCTTTATGTGGTACCTACTGAGTGCGTCAAAATGAGTCTATATGAGGGAAAGGGTTAAGAGGTTTCCTAGTAAACGATAGAATTCCTGCCGCAGCAAGCGCAGCGAGCGTTGGCCCCTGTTGTCTGAAGAAATGGCTTCCGATGCAGTAGTCATCCTACATTTGTAGAAACATTTGATTTTGTCAAATAGAACGATAAATTATGTCCGCTTTAAGATAGAAAGTAGAAAGGTGTTAAAATATATATTGAAATAATTCGATGATAAATTTGAAATTTCTGAGCTGCTGACTTGCCACACAATTTAGGGTGACCCCTAAAAATATTTATAGCCTCTCAGGTCGCCTTGAAACAGCGGGTGGGTCTTTCTGAACCAATTCAGCTAATCAAATGGACTGATAGAAAGAAATACTTCAATGTCTGGGGAGATATCGAGAACCATGGTGTCCGTGTTGATACGAGGAGATACTTTGTTTACTTCCATGTGTCATAGAGAAAAATCCGGCAGGCGAAACATATCATCGGATCATCCAGTATCTACTTAAGAAATTCCCGTGAGAATTTCAATACCGATGTCCAAATACAATGCCCTCTATACGTGTATCTATCTGTTTGCTCGTACCGGCATCATACAAAAAACTAGTAGATATATAGGCTTGCATGACGAGCTCCTGTCTAGGCATGTGGCATTTTTTATACATCTTACGTGAATAAAATGCTCAACAATCCTCTTTATATGATTAATTTATAATTTCCTGATGGAACGTGTCACGGCACACAACAAAACACAAGAAATATCTTTTACAAATTAGGGGAAGTTGTTGTCTAAAAATAGACATATGCCTGCTTCTTAATCATATTGCCAAAGCAGCATGGACAGATGTTAAATTTTCATGACTTTGTTATCTTTCATGTTGAAACCTGTTAAATCAAGTAGAAAGAAATATACGTCATTATATTCCCATTTTAAATTGAAATATCCTAAACATCTAAAAATAAATTATTCAAGCCAATGACAGCATTGCATTTACTCTGGCTTCATTCGTATACCAACATTTGATTGGTTGAAGAAGTAAGTCCATTATCAATTTTATACAGCTACGCCAAATAACTCTGCAACGATGCTTAAGAGGAAAAGATACCAATGAAATGAAATTGTGTGACGTTGACCAGTGGCGAGCAACTGGAAATTCGCTTTAACATAAATTTGCAGAAGTTTAAATGCACATCTGGCATGTAAATATGTCCATGGTTATTCTTAGAGGTAAATGGCAAATAAAATTACGTCGTTCATTGAAATATGTTTAGGCCTTAAAATAAAATAAAAATATAAGCTATAAGATCCGTTTGATGTGGTAAATCAGTAAAACAACCACATCATTTTCTCCTTTACTGTTCCAGTTTACGTTTAACTCAAATATCAGGACTCTCAGTCCTTTGATTTATTTTAGCATTAGAAAGGCTAAATGGACTGACGCAGACTACAGAATAACACAAACAAAATAAACGAAACTACTTTGATTTTTGCCATGTCTTATACTGGTATAAGTATCTTCCCTCGTAGGAAACAAGGACCTATTAAATTATTGTTTAAAAAATCTTTGTAGGAAATCAAGGTTGTCTTTATCTTTACTCCAGTAGGGACTTCGGATTTTTCATGTGAGGAAGCCTTCCAGCTGGCTTGCGGTAGGTCGGTGGTTCTACCCAGGTACCTCTATGTAACTCGGGGTCTTCCTCCACCTGTAATTAGCTGGACGTCGCTATATGATTGAAATACTATCGCAGCGACGGTAAACCCCAATACAACAAAAAACAACTTTTATCTTTATACTGTATGTGTCTTTAACCAGAAGCATGGGATATCGTCTTGTTATGCCAAGGGTTTAGACAACCATAATTTTAAACTTATTTAGTTTACGTCGATTTTACTACTTATACTAATCCTTTTCGATGATTCCTAGGTTGGATCAGTAGTTTGAGCCTTGGAGATAATGAAAATGCCTTGACCTCAACGGGGTTCGAATTCACGACCACTTTATACACAGTCACGTATATGACCATATTACCACGACGCCTTTTATTCAAAATACATAATTTACACATGCGCATAATTATTTGGTAGCAAATCAACGGCCATATGGGTACAAGTGAATGGTAGTGAACATTGACAAACATTGGTCAAGAGCTTACATAAGTTGCACGAATAAATTTTACTTGACTGTACATACGTTTACCTGCGGTTGTTCCCCCGCTGTCGGTATCATTTGATGGTACATCGTGCTGTTGACAATGGCCTGCAATTTGGTTTAAAAATGACCGATAAAAATACCATTTCACTCCGAAATATGACGTAAACCAACGTAAATCAACGAGCACTTCCCGAACACCAACTCTACATTTACACATTGCTCAGTAGGAAATAAACGTAACACCTAAACTTTTTCCACAGTCACTGATTGGTCAATATAAATCAGCGAATTATACCGAGCATTGCCAATCATCTGCTGAAATGGTCTATAAAGGTCATCAAATGCTACGATGTGTTAAAAAACAACTGGAAGATATATTCAAGAATCAAATTATAAATTGTTTTAACATTGAGTCATTCTGATTTTGAAACATAAAATTTCAAATATGGATTTATATTTTTATTTTTAATTGTCTTCATAGAATGATTATTATTGTCTTGAAAATTGGACTTACATATTATTTTCCATGAGCTATGCTGAAGGGAGAAAACGCAGGGAAACATTTTGTTTTTATCATGTCTGTTTCCTTGATACCTAAATATTTCATTTCATACCAAATATTGTAAATTATTTTTCAGCCTTGTCATTTACTTAAACATTTCGCAAAACAAGAATGGAGAAATGTAGTCCTACTTTGTTTAAATTTTAAGCGCTAAGTTTTGTTGGTTGAGATCAATCAAGGTCATCTGAACGTATTACCTTTACACCTTAAAGTCTACATTCGGTTACATTTAGATTCTTTATTCCCAATCAGTGTAATTCCTCAATCTTAATAGGAATGTTTAATGGATAATTGGAATGTCTAATGAATAATAGAAATGTCTAGTGAATAATAGGAATGTCTAATGGATAAAAGGAATGTCTAATGAATAATAGGAATGTCTAATGAATAATTGGAATGTCTAATGAATAATTGGAATGTCTAGTGAATAATAGGAATGTCTAATGAATAATAGGAATGTCTAATGAATAATAGGAATGTCTAATGAATAATAGGAACGTCTAATGAATAATAGGAATGTCTAATGAATAATATGAATGTCTAATGAATAATAGGAATGTCTAGTGAATAATAGGAATGTCTAATGAATAATAGGAATGTCTAATGAATAATTGGAATGTCTAATGAATAATAGGAATGTCTAATGAATAATAGGAATGTCTAATGAATAATTGGAATGTCTAATGAATAAAAGGAATGTCTAATGAATAATAGGAATGTCTAATGAATAATTGGAATGTCTAGTGAATAACAGGAATGTCTAATGAATAACAGGAATGTCTAATGAATAATAGGAATGTCTAATGAATAATAGGAATGTCTAATGACCGTTACTGTACATAAAGGTAATCTACCCATCATTAAATTATATCATTGTCCTTCAAATGCTTAAAAGGACTTCAGTGCAGATGCAAGCATCCATTAATTTGAAATTATAGGCACTTTTGCCCGAAGTCTATAAAAGTTTATATTTACTTTATAATACCAACAATCACTTGAAGGACAATTTAATGAGAGATGGATTACCTTAAGAAAAATATATTTGGTACAACTAAGTTTCTTCTCCATTTCAGTAGAATTGAATGATTGTTAAATTAAAGTGATGTTATTTTCTTTTAAATAAGAGAGTGAACCAATGGTCAGTTACTTACGTTGTTTCTTGAGATCGTCATCCGGGTCCCTCCCCAGACCACACTAACGTTGTAGTTGTAACAATCAACCAGTACCGTCCTGTTTTTCTTCAAAGATTCTGCTCGCCCATAGATAAACAAATTGAACAGGCATCAACAGGCATTATAGTGAAATTCTTGTTTGGTGCCTGGATTGCGTAGTGGTAACGCGCCTCGCTTCTTACCAATGTGTCCCGGGTTCGATTCCTGGTCACATACGTGAGCGTAAACAGTGATCGCCTGCCCAGACACGTGGATTTTCTCCGGGTTCCTCCCACAATAATGACCACAATGGCCGCCATAAGAGCCATCGAGATTGATTCATATCAGTTGTGAGAACTTGTTTCGTAATCGATGTACAGTAAATAACGTTTAAACTTACTTGTTTCTGGTTTTACTTTTAAAATAAGAAGATGCAGGTCTAGAAGGATTCGAAGAAATATGACAAACTTTGATGACTTTTATGCATAGAACGGTTGTTATTTTGTCGGTTCATCATGCTTAAGACTGAGAATGTTCCTTTTTTATTCAGATGTTTATTGTTTATACAAGGTCTTGCAACACAAGCAGATAAGAAAATACCGTACCTAAAATAACATAGATCGAATCTTGTCACGTTATGGTTGAAGGAGGAAAATAATTGTTGAGAGGGAAGTAGGAAAGTTACATTTCAAAGGGGAAAAAAGAAGACATGACGTAAAGCCAAGGAAAATACCGAATCTAAAGATCGACAGCGTCATAGATCGAGTCTTTCCCGGAAAAGTGAGAACACATTATTGTCTGAGAGGATAAATATTGTTGGTCGCCTTCATTTCATGTTACACCTTATCATGCTCAAGGTTGAAAAAGGGCGGAAAGGACTTGCTAATCACCATAAAGTGGTAGCTAATTAACTCCATTGTACTGGCAGCATCTCCGTCGGATGAACTACAACCATCGATATTGCAGTTCAATCAAAACAAGATTGACAATCTCTCCACAGTCACGCCACCTTTATTGTTCCATATACTGTTTCATTAGCTTTCGCTGTATTAAAACTGCTCAACTGTATGTTAAGAAACTTAGAATATATGCGAGTAGATGGTTGTACGTATAATGTGTTTAATTATTCACATATGCGCGTATATTTATATAAAAGTGTGTGCATATTTATATCGATCATGACAAAGTATATGTTTGCATTCTAAAAGCGATAAGGTATATATTATGGATCGCAGCCCTTATTGTGATTAGATTAATTATATTATCATTAGTTCATTAACATATAAGTTTACCTATATCTGCGTAATCAGCATACCTGCGTCATTTGTCTTTGTAACGTTCAGCCCACCATAAACATGGCACTCCATGTCATCTCTGCAATAGATTGTGACGTTCGAAAGCGCACCATCATCAACATAAGTAAACTCTGTGTCTGTCTCACAGGAAAAAGGAGTTCGTCTGGTTTTCTGTGCAAAGGTAAGCCAGATAAAATGTTTGATAATGGTAGACTGTAAAATATTATCGTTTCTTTTACGGTCATTTTACATTAAATATTAACGGTATCGGTCTCGTGACCACTTTACCGTGGATATTTATGGTCTACATTAATCTGTCAAAACAATGGATTGTGGGATTCGTGTGGAACGAAGTCATGTCGCAATTTTCTCTTCTTTTTATTTATTTCTTTTTGAATTAAATAAGCAAAATAATATTATAAAATAAGTAAAATTTTCAATACATATCTAGGGGTAAGTACGGCAGAAGTAATTCTACACAAAGTGCAATTATACATTTGACAAAAAGGTGGGTGGGGGGGGTATTTGTTTATATTAAGCAATATTATATTTCTATCGTATCTTATTTGAAATTAACTACAGGTAACACCCTTTTTTTTTTAAAAAAATATATCAGCATCTGATGCATCACTTTTATTGTTTTATATTATATTCACGAACTTGTGTTGCATGTTTGATCATTTATTGCTACAACATTTGCTGTTACAACTTCCAATTGTCAAAAATTGCAAGACTAAAAGAAATCAACAAGTGACTTTCACCAATTTTAATGTGTGTGTGTGATACTAACAACTGGTAGTAGGTAACAATTGTTTTACTGTATCTATTACGTCTTCTACAAGTTGATGATATAAAATATAGTTTTCTCGAAACGATATTTCTCCAAGTGGTCAAATTTTTTTAGAGCGTCCCCCCCAGGAGAGCGAGCTCGTGGGTTTGATCCCGGCTGCGACAAAACCAAAGTCATATAAACGTTATATTTCCCTTGCTCGGCCCATTGACAGGATAATGTGTCTGTGTGTGGTATCATACCACATGTCTACGACGTGATACTGCAGTGTCTCAAGTAGATATATTCTCCAAATGACTGAAATGCCGTCGCGGGAGTTAAAACAAACAAACAAACTTCTTGTTCGCAATTAAATATACAATGCAAATGCATCAAAATTCGAATTCCATATAAAAGTGATGTGCTAAAGTAAGAAGCTCAACAATTTTCAAAAGACTAGTTTCAAAACTAGCCCATTTACAGTCTGTGCCTACTCTTCGAGACTTTAGAATTACTAATTTACTAATAATCGTTAGCCGAAAAAAAATTAATGTCTTATTTTGTAGACATGTCTTATTTGTAGACAGATTTTTTGGGGAAAAGTGGGGCCCAATATAAGTTGTTGCCACACAATTGCCGGCAAAGTGACGTATTAGCAAGGCTCCAAATCCATCAACAATACTAAACGCAAAGCAAAATCTAAATATTTAGGGGCTTATTCATCTGTATAGATTCCCAAATAAATAAAAAAAAGACTTCATTTCTTAACAAATGTTTGTAAGATATTGTATTAACGTCAAGACACAAAACGAGGGGAATGCTTCTCCTACCGTATTTAAGAATTTATGTATTATTAAGCTTTTTGTAAGTGGTATTTGAGCCAGTAATTAAAAACATAATACTCAGGAACTTACTTTTTACAGTGCGTATTTTTAAGTTAAAAAAATAATAATTATATTTTTAATAAAAAAAGTAAGTACCTCTATAACAAAATTTTGCAAAGCTATAACAATATGGCGGTTGTGCAAATATATAAAATGTGTGACTTTACAATTCATGTATTTTCCTTGACAAAGGCAAGTTCTGCCGTTTTTATTGAATCGTATGCAAGGAAATTTAAAACTTCATATAATAAAAAGCATAAGTAAAATTACAAATTTTTTGCTGTTGTTTTTTTTTCGGTACAAAACAAAAGTGGACAATAATTACCTTCGCTTCACCGACAAATTTCATATATTAATATTTTAAACGTAAATATTTCTATGTAGAAAAATAAATGCATTGTACATATAAATTACTTTTACAAACAGACGAAAAATATATTGTGTTGTTACAGTTCTCAGAGGGCTTTCTCATTTTGTCCTTTTATGATGTGAGAACGTTGTTTCGAGCTTTTGCTTCAGAAAGAGCCTGAATAAACGTGAAAGTAATAACTGATTCGTTTAATAGTAAAAGGGTTACCTGAGGTATCAACGAAGATGTGAGTCAGTTACTAAGAGTTCAACAAAGCATCGTGAGTCATGCTTATCTTAGAGTACAACAAAACATCTTAAGCTCACTTATCTTTAAATATCAAAAAGCATCTTCAGCTCGGGTTAGCTTAGAAAAACAACAAAGCATCGTAAGCTCATGCTTATCTTAGGTGTCAACAAAAAAATTTAAAACTTAGACCCACTTAGGTTCAACAAAGATCGTTAGTCAGGCTTATCTGATAGTATCAAAAAAAGATCTTAAGCCAGACTTATCTTAGAAAAACAAAAGGCATCGTGAGCTCAGGGTTTTTTTAAGGGAAACAAAACATTTAATTTAGACTTTTTTTAGATATCAACAAAGCAGTGAGCTCAGGTTATCTGATAGTATCAAAAAAAAGCATGTAGGCTCAGGCTTTCTTAAGTTCAAAAAATTTAAGCCAGGGGTTTTTCTTTGAGTATCAACAAAGTCTGAGTAGGTTACGGGTATCGACAAAGCCTTTAAATTCAGGGTACAGAAGGATCAATAAAGCGCCAGGCTCAGGATGATTTGGCGTATTAGAACAACGTTAGCTTGATCTGTACTGTATCGGAAACACATCTTACTTTCTGGCTGATCTTCGGTCGTATCAACAGAGCACCTTAAGTTCAAGCTGATATTCGACCGTTTAAACTATACAAATTACCGTAAGCTCAGGCTGATCCGCAACTGCATAATCAAATCACACTACTTCGTCTTCTTCTTTTGGTCAATTTTACGTGAATTTTATAAAGTTTAATCCGCTTTCCTCCTTGATACAATTTAACATGCGATTTGCCTGGTAAAACGATTATTTTACATGAGATCAATATGAAAAAAAATAACATTTGTTCACTTTATGCCTAAATTTAATAAAACACATTAAGACGTTTAGCGGATACTGCTCCTGGTTTTACAAAGGCCACGTACGCCATGCCCTTCATAACTCTTCATGATATATAGTTACCTTGTTCAGGTAACATGAAAAATGGTACAACATTTATAAACAAAGCACTGAGAGCAATGTCAGAAGCGAAAGATAAAATGTGTGAATTATAGTCAATCCCTTTATTTTTTGTGGTATACATGTAAAACATCAGGGAAGTCAAATCTTATTAAAACAGCTAATAGATTATTCTTTGTCAAATTAAAAAAAATGGAAAAGGAATAGTGGTTCTTAGTATTGATCCTCTCAATACCTTTAATACTTCATGAATTTGCTGCAGACGAAAATAATTTTCATAGAAAAGCAAGAAAATGGGACAAGATAAAGTTATTGTTCTTTGTCACTTACATCTTTAAAAGAAAAACATAATTTAATTTCACCATATAAGTAAGTATTAGGGATGAAGCAAGGTAGAGTTATTGTTCTTGGTAAGTAAAGTTTGACCATTGTATAAAGTATAATCTCAATCCCTAAAGTAATTTCTGAGTTGTGACATACAGATGCGACTAGAGACACTACAGTCATTTCAAGAGACTCTAACAAGAAAAGATTAAAAACAAAATGTTTCTATTGACGCCCCCGCTAATTTCGACTGTTATGACCTTATAACCCAACCTGTCTATGCACAGGACCCTCATATTAGAAAAATCATCCTCCCTTTAAATGATATTTATAGAGAGAGGTCATTTTTTTTTTACTGAATATCAGGGCAATGTGATCTACGAGTATGATTTAAACAAAACGTTAATAAGCACAAAATAAAAAAAAAATAAAAAAAAATTAAAAAAATATTAAAAAAAAAAAAAAAAAAAAAAAGGAAAAAAAAAAAAAAAAAAAAAAAAAGAAAAAAGAAAAGATCTCAGCTGGACGAGAACTCACGACCCCTTACAAGAACAAAATATTGAACGACGCTCTTACTAATTGAGCTATTTCCGCGGCCACAAATTTGTGTTGCAAATAAGGTTATTTATGGGTAGCTTAATGAATGAAATTGCGGATGAACACTGAATTATAAACTTGCTTCTTTACAGTTTTATTTGCACCTAAATTGTGATTATACCCAATGCTTTCAAAATCCTGCAATATCTTTTATCAAAACTGCAATGTTGACTTCTACAAACCAGTGGTACTATTTTTCAACGCGAATGTATGATAAGTGGCGGTAATGTGATTGTAAGTACAAAATCCACTGTCTGACTTTAGAAGCTTTCGCTTTTAAAAATGTGATTAATGAGCCCACGAAATTCCCCTAAATACATCATCAACGAAAATTCGTGATTTTACATTACTTTATTTGATTTTCTTTTCATATTAATATATAACGTACGTCACCCACCTGTTATAATTATCACTATGGTGATGTGTGCATAGCCTCGTGCATTCCTTCCATTTCCGGCCATTCTGTATGCACGCTTGACCAATCACTTGGCCATTAAATATCTAATCAGCTAGAATTATCCATAGTCACTCTATGCTTTATCCTTATAACAGAGCTGTAAGTTGTTTCTAAACTGGAGTTCTGGTGTGATTAAATTAGACATGCCCATGCAGTCCCAGATCATTGTCCATTGTTTGAAAGAAGGAAATCTTACAATAGTTTCCTTATGATTCAGTCTAAGTACAATGATTATACATGGCCCCTGTTTGTTTCAATGGTATACTCAAGTAGTGTATTATATTTTTTTTATCTTCATTCACATACCGGAAGTATTGTTGACGCAAACGATACTTTATTAAATGACACATATATTCGTTTGCAAATATATTATTCATTTTTTAAAACAAATTTAACATGTACACATCACACATACACTCATGCAAATTCAGATATCTTTTATCACAAGATAATATTAAAAGTGCATTACTTCACATCAAAGTTCTACTATGAAAGCAAACGATCCCCTCATATGTTCAGACTCACGTTATGAAAATAGTAAAAAAATCATTCGACATTTGCATAGATTTTAATTTAAGAGCTAATTTGAACAAAAAAAATATGTAAAAGAGTTTTTTTTAATTATTATTAGAAAGATATTTTAACGCCTTATAGAACAATAGAAAAAG
>CM037788.1:6435920-6485920 GCA_021229015.1 Solen grandis
ACCCGTATTTATTCTTAATTCCATGATTTATGTAACCTATTGCTTCTAAACCTGCAACACTTTGCTCACCATTGATATTATTTACGTGATACATTATTACCACTCCCTTTCTAACAGGTCATATAGAGGGGTGAGAGTGAAACTAGGCTAAGTGCAAAGATAGATATTAGCACTTAGCCCAGTTTCGCTCTCAACCCTCGATATAGAGCTATAACCTTTTCATAGCCAGAACTAGTCAGCAGGTGCTGTAGTCCAGTGGTAATATACCCGACTGGGGATCTGAAGGTTGTGAGTTTGAACCCCGTTGGGGCAAGGTTTTTTCATGACCTCCCCAGGAGAAACGTACTGGTCCAATCCAGGAACCATCGAGGGGGATTAGTACAAGTTGTAAAAACTTGTTTCCCAATCGACGTAAAATACGTTTAAACTAAGGGCTAGTCAAAAACAAGGTGGGATGCTGGGGTATCAGTCACACTTAATGATAGTTACAGTTGTTTTTTTTTTAATAACCAAAACTGTATTTATGTTTAAAAAATAATGATGCCATATCGAATGTCCTTATCCAGTTCTCACAAGGTATTTTCCCACTAATCATTATGTTTAAATATATTTTACGAACTTATCAAAATAACGAAGAATTATTCATGATAGAATTTCCAATGTTTTCACAGCAATAGCACGAATGTAATAGTAGGATACCACCATCTTCATTTCAGTGTGAGACAGGATTTTTATCTTAACAATGTTTTAAATTGCCTTTATTAGAAATTCCACGAAATTTATGTCAACGAAAAATCAGGATTTTACAGTATACACTTAGTGCAAATTTCAAGTTTCATACCGCTCTGTCCACATTTTACTCCTGTACTCGAACACAATTCGAACGAGACGTCTTTGATTTATTTTCGACTTTCTAATTCATTATTCTACAATTAGACAGTTAACGAGCGCATTAATTCTTCTTATCTCAGTGCACAATCAAAATGGCGCGAGTTAATCAAAGGGATGGATATCTCATTATCTTTTCTACATGTGTCAGTCCAGGCCAACGTGCAGATACGTATTTTCCGTCTCAGTTCAAATAAACAAAACGAAGTGTTCGTGAATAGAAAAACACAAAAAGAAACATTTCACATTTGTCTTCACTTTGAAAGTATCATGTTTTGAGTCACTAGATTTATGAGTGTTCGTTTCCAACTTTGGACAGACATGTTTCTTTTTCATTTTTCAATGAACTTTCGTTTTTGTCACCTGTTCTACAGAAACTTCACGAAATGTAAACGTCCGCATTTTTTTACCCGGAAAAATAGCTTGATATAAATTGAGCCCAATAAAAGAGTTATTCTGAAACAGTTATTGTTTGTCGCTAAAATTTACAAATTATCAATCTTTTCTACAGACGGTCACACCGACAGGATTTTTCAGACACTGAAAGCTAATTTCTGTTTATGAAACGGAATTCAACTTACAAAACGTGAAACTCATGAAGAGTTTCTGTAGTTAATGAACATTTTAATTAGATATATTAAGTGATATGAAGTTAAACGCAGGTCAGATGTCTCTTGGGGTGTAACGTTCACACAGTGGAACTTGTAGTATCACCAAATTTTTAAATGTAAATAAATGGATTATTACATAGAAAATTCCGCTTTTGTCTACTATTCATTTTTTTTTGTCCATTTAAGTGGCCAAATCTTAAGGCAAAATCTTCATATCTTCAAAAGCAATTCATATTGGGCTACATGTATTTTTAAGTTGAATTTATTTTGTGCATTACCGTATTCGTTAACTTATTTTTATACACAGACAAGTTGCTTATTAAGAAACCTGTGCAAGTATACACGTGTATTTCGCTAACAGAAAGTTTAGGCGGGTTTCAGTGCCATTTTTGTATCATTGACATTCCATCCACAATACTTATCGCTAAGCATACTTGAATTTTCTTAAAGTAGGTAGAAACGCATTACACCAACCCTGTTTTTTTGTTTTGTTTTTTTCTTAAGTTAGTACGTGACTAAGCTGACATAAAGCATACTCATCTTAACAACTTACAATATGTGTTAGAATAGGAACTATTTGGGTATGTTTATAACAGACACAAGACTGGTGACATTCACCTCTAAGTTTTTTTATGTATTTACTTAGCGCTTAGTATGGGTAGTGGAATTCGAGCCAAGTCACTTCTCACGATTTCACGAAACGTAACAACTGTAGTTTTTCAGCGACACTATACTTTGTTTCCTAACTGGAGAGGAGAAAAGAACAAACATTTGTATAAATATTGCTATGAGCATGTTCCAGCAGAATGAATATTTCAGTTTTAGTCAAGGTTTCAAATTTTACAGCTACAGGATTTGTGAATGTCTCAATTTAGGATGTTTCGTGAATCACAGGCCAGCTAGGTCAAGTTAGATCGTACCCACTTGTCATTAGGGTATCTCCAAATGGCTCAACTCATACATCATTCCCGGTCAGAAATTCTATCACGGCTGAATCTAAGGCGACAATTTCTCCCCGTGTGTCATCTGACACATTTACCGCTTTTTTGTACAAAATTTTACAACTCCATAATTAGGGGTTACTTGATTCGGGGTTTCGCCATGTTACACAAATTCCACTAATAGCCCACTATTAGGTGAAAAAGGTTAATCGAGCGCGTCTAAATGACCACAGACTTTTTGTAAAGCTATATAATGTGCGCATTATTCTAACATTAGCGATCGGCAAAATATGGCCACAATCTTCAAACAAGCATTATATTCGACCGCAGAATGTATTTTAAATTAATATCTTGGTAGACGGAAACGTCAGAAAAATGGTTTCGCTTAGTATATCATGAAACAGCGTACGTTATTTAAACGTATGTTTATTTTAATACCCTGTAATTGAAACATACAAGAACACCGAGGAAGCGCATTATTTTTAAACCCCGTATTTTGTCAGTGATACCGTCATTAAGGGGGTTCTATTTAATTAGAGAGATTAAGTGTCTTGCTGAACCCTTCCTATGTGCACGCGGAGTGCAATTCATGGTCATTTATTTGAGGGTGTCAGTCAGTCATCGGCGATGTACATTTTGTGGGTACAACCGAGATATGGGGGTGGGGGAGGGTGGAGAAACAATAAATATGTGGTTAACCATATATTTGAATTAAGTTAACCACGGTCATATATTAGGTGTCCATAAAATAACGTCCTAACGTGAACGTGTAACAAATGCTTTCCTTTCTATACACTGAATCTCTGCTTTTTGCATGATTACATTCATAATGTACAAAATTTTGACCATACATGTATTTCATATTGTGCGAAAATTATTTTGGTTTTGCACATTATTTAAATGTTTTGTTATTTTTAACCTGACTTAGGCACGCATGCTTGATTATGTATTGTAAATTTTGATTACAAATTATTTCATGTCATACTATTTCTTATGCAAATGATGCAATAAACTATGGTAGAATGCCTTCAGTTTAAATAATGAATATAGTTAAGTATCGCTAGGCAAAACAGTATTACAGAAATCTGACATGGCTCAAAGTCTACAGAACTGTACCTTATATTTGTTACTGTCTACATACTTACAGGGTCAACTGAAAGATATTATCTTAGTCCCCGGAAGTGACGTTGCACGACGCGCGTGTCCGCCGCGCATGCCCCGAAGTGCCTATATGGATAACCATATCCCGTCAATATCTGGTAAATATGGAACATTCCACCAACAGTTTTATTTTCAATCATTTGGAGATTTTGTCCACATGGGCTAGATAAAGTTCTGTCACACTGTGGTATTACTATGTCCATATAGCCGTAGACATATGACATGATACCATACCCAGTCACATTATCCTGGCACCGGGCCAACCAGTCCTGGAACTACCCTTATAAGCTTAGCGCCCAGCAAGGGAATATTTTAAGTTTTATTTAGGCTCGCCCGTGCAGTGAAGCTGCGCAAAGAAAGGGAGCTATACCAGTACCATATACTGTTTGATCAAATTTACGAATTGTATTGTTTATTATCAATATATTTCATACTAAAACAAATATAATGACTTTGGTATGTCATGGCCGGGGCCTACTCAACTGTAATCATGACGCATGCGCTACAGAACAACGCTTTATCGCTCAATATATCAATATATTAGCCAGCTGTGGTTAAGTTAGATTCATACGTGCGTCCTTCAGAGGCCCAGATGTCCAGCTACAGCACGGTGGGTCCCGACTGGCAAGACTGTAAATGGATGGACGTCGGTAACCTGGCGTTTGACGTCTATTCCCGCTCTATCAAGGTCTGCGTCAACGGCATCTGGAAGCAGGTCTCCACTCATATCTCAGGTAAACATACAGGCATCATACGTTACACGAGTTAGCTCAGAAAAACATTTTCTTTTTCGCGAGACATCTTAAAGTGAGATTTTCTTTTTTCATTAGACATCTTAATATCATTTTTTTCAAAATGAGATTTTTCTTTTCACGAGGCATCTCAAAATGAGATTTTTCTTTTCACGAGGCATCTTAAAATGAGATTGAAACAACTCTTAAATGACAAATGTGTAAAATCGTTTTAGAAAAAAATCATTAATCAAAACATGTATACAAAATGTGTATTTTCTGGTTTTAATGCCACCAACTATACTTACCGCTAAGTAATACCGTACTTACATACCTAGGGGCGAAGATTATCATTATCGTGTCTCTAATAAAGATAACCAAATATTTCGTGAACAGAAAAACACAAAAATAACATTTAAAACCTGAAAAAAAAATGTATTTGTAGCAACAGTTTCTACGGTGGCATAGAGGTGACACGCACTTCTCTTTTTTATGTCGAGGGAACGAGATAATAAGTCGAGGGAACGAGATAATAACTCGAGGGAACGAGTTAATTATTTCGAGGGAATGACTTATTATCTCGAGGGAACGAGAAAATGAGTAGAGTGAACGAAATAATAACTCGAGAAAACGTGTAAATTATCTCTAGGGAACGACTTATCTCGAGGGAACGATAAGTCGAGGGAACGAGATAATAAGTCGAGTGAACGAGTTAATTATCTCGAAGGAACGACTTATTATCTCGAGCGAACGACATAATAAGTCGAGGGAACGAGATAATCACTCGAGGGAACGAGTTAGTCAACCAATCATGTTACTTGTTACAATTGTCATTCATGATAATCAGAGACGATCATATTGTTATATATTTACGAGAAAGACATAACGCCATATTGTTTTTAGTCAAAATGCAATAATATAGTGCTTTTGTACTTCTTAATGATTTTTTATAAAGCCCTGTGGGCTAAAATTAAAAAAGAGTTGTTTATCTGTGACTTTCTAATCGCCAAATTATGTTATGCTGAACACACAGGACGCGCCCGTTTCCGTAAAGACAATCACATAAATTTTTGTACTCGTTTAATTTGGAAGGGAGAAATTTTAACTGATATCAAAACAGTTAAGGATTTAATTCAGAACGTATTCAGTTAGTCTGTTACGGTGGCATAGAGGTAGAAATATTGTCAATGGAACTGTTAATCCCATTAAACAAATAAACACGGACTCAACAAACGGACTCTTGATTGCAATATTTGAATTGCTGACTAACTCGTTCCCTCGAGATAATAAGTCTTTCCTCGAGATAATTAACACGTTCCCTCGACTTATTATCTCGTTCCCTCGACTTATTATCTCGTTCCCTCGAGATAATAAGTCGTTCCCTCGACTTATTATCTCTTTCCCTCGACTTATTATCTCGTTTCTTCGACATAAAAAGAGTAGTGCATGTCACCTATATGCCACCGTAGTTTCATCGAATTATATTGGGGAAAAATCATAACCAGACTGAAATGGCTCCAATTCTACGCAAATTTAGCAGTAAATGAAGCAAATTTCATAATTGTTATTTTTCCGATAAAAATCCATAAAAACTTATATCATTATTAGTTATTGATTTATATCAACTTAGTTATATACTTGAAAAGGTTGTAAAAGAGGAATGGAGGAATGTGTTTCATTTGATAAGCACGACGATACTGAAAGGAAGTCTCAAACATCTAAAGACTTTACCGTCTGGAACGCATTGATATGCAACAATAAGAAGCAATTGTTTAACTTTGTTTCCCCATAACATTAAAGGGAAATAACTGTAATATTAATTTGAACTAAATCGCATGCTACTACATACCTTGGTACGTGTATATTATTTCTGAATACATATAATATATATTAATCGAATAAGATTTACAATTATATATTATTTACATATCTGTTTCCACTTATTCACACACCGATATGTTTTTACATTGTACCCAGTTCACCTTTTAACAATGATAATAATAGTAATAATAATAATGATGATATAAAACAACTCATATGTTGTGTTTGTTTCAGTTTTTGGTCTTACTTTTCTACTTGTTTTACCTCTGAGTGCATTTTTTGTCTTATAACCTATAAATTGTTGAAATAATACTTCTATTTATAGAATACCGACGTCAAAGACAACTTGACTACCTTGAAGTCTACCAAGACCTCATAACGCCTTCGCCCTCGATAGACGTCGAACTCTTTCACATTCCTGGCGAGGGACTGTTTGCAATCTTTGCCAGCTTCGACAAAGCCGGAAGTAGAGGGCGCAAGGTTTCCGGTTTGTACAAGTGGGTGGAGCAGTACTTCCGGCCATATCAAAGACTTCCGTCCGATTCCGCCCAGTCATGGTGCCATTTTTCTATAGGATCAAACGTATGTGAAGCAATGTGGCGAATTTCTAATAATAAAAATAAATAACATGATAATATTTTAACAATTCTAATAGGTAAAATGGGTCTTAAACGATGTAATCTGATAATACGAAGTCATTTTCAGTGCGGCAAGAAAGGAAAGAAAATGCAAAAAATTTTACCTTCCCAAAGTTAAAATCTGCGACTGGTAAACTAGGTTTATCATGTGTTACACTTCAGCGCTGATTTTATTACCTTCTTTTTTGTTTAGTACAGGTATAAATAATATACATGTATAAACTATGGTAATGTCTAATATTTTCCAAATAATATGGAAAACTTTATACAGAAAAGGCCTCTTTCGGCTTGGTGTTGCATCAAATCTTATTTCAATATTTACACTTAATTTTCGTAGCATATAAGAGAGATTATTTACACTTTATTTTCTTTGCTTATAAGGGAGACAATAGAAGAGACTTACAACGTCAAAAATATCGGCTCAGGAGATTTATGAATGAGGGCCATTTGCACATTTATGTGGCTATAAGGTATATTTATCGTTTTCTTCAAATTTCAGTTTTATCTGGCTGTTGCTAACTACGGGAACGGTTCAAACGCTGCCACAAACTCTACTATCTTCAGATGGCATCGACATAGGAAAAAGTTCCGAGAGTTCCAAACCGTTGTGACGTACACAGCACGTGACATGGAGTACTTCAAAATTGGAGACGAGCATTATTTGGCTATTGCTAATCATGCAAAAGGTTCAGTTTTAAATACATGTAATTGGAGTATTAAAAAAATCAAGGATACTATATATGCATGTTCTCTTTAAGGTAAAATGTTTAAAATAGAAACCCCCTCTTTATCAAAAAATATATATCCAAAAAGAAAATGCTAGTATGTGCATAACAAATATAATTATTATTGTTATCATCAATAGCATTACCATTATTATGCAAAACCGGAAGTCTTTAATGCCGAAACCGGATGTACTTGCAGGCACGGACCAAGAAGTAGAGTCTGTGATTTTGAGATGGGACAGGAGAGAACGAAAGTTTGTAACATTCCAGTCCATTCTGACGGTGGGCGCGTACGACTGGACCTACTTCCAGCTCCAGGATTTCCACTTCCTGGCCATCGCTCAGGCCTTCAATGGCCTGACCACTCTTATGGAGTCCGTCATCTATGTCTTCCAAACAGACCAGTTCCTCACATTTCAAACATTGGAGGTGTGTAATAGCATACATAGCAGTACGGAAATGCACGCAGTTGCACTCAAGACTATTATTAAATCTCTCTGATAATTTTTGTATATATTTGCCATAACTATTTGAATATTATATTGTCAATACGATTTTCTATTATTTCAAATGTAAAGGACAGTTAGTAGCGCAAACACAATACAGATCTGTTTACAGTGACGAAAATTTGGGTGCGCTTTCTTTTGCATTTGGGTATGTGCATCTATGTATAAAAAAAATGAATAAACAAATATTATTTATGAGCGACATATCGACATTTTTGTCACAGTAAATAAAATAAAGATGCAATTATAGGTAGTTTCATACTAAACAAAATACATGTATTCATTATTACTTGAGTAATATTTGATTCCCAGAATAAGTATTTTTGGTCTTAGAAAAATGGATGACCTTCCAGTTTGCTGCCAAAGTCTTTCTAAAACACACAAATATTATGTGGGTTGTGAGTAAAAATTGTGAGTAAAAGTAAGTATCGTTGTCGTCTTCTATTTAGACAGTATGAGATAGGGAAGTATATGTATAAAGCGGAAATTTTGAAAACAAATTTTATCTTAATTTAACACCCTACGACATAATGCAAAATACTTCATCAATGTTAATATCCCTCAGGACAATGGCTTCCAAGTAAACACTAGTTGGAGGATGAAAGAGAATACTTATTTTGCAATTCCTGAAACATTTCTAAAACATGTTAGTCTTGTATACTTTACAGGTTCATCTGCTAAACATTAAATTAGCAAAACAATATGTTGTCATTAGAAGAGGCTAAGAGAAATGGTTGCTGTTTGTGTTGTTGACCGTAGGGCCCATACTCTTCATTTAGTAGCAAAGGTTGAGGATTCAAACAAAACTTGAAGAGGGGTGAGGCAAACTCCCGAATCTAGAGAACTGGGGAGTATACTGCGTCGTATGATGGCGTATTTCCCAGTAGACAATAGGCACCGTGGTCGGTTGGTTACAAACAGGACTACGGATCCGAGGTTTGTGGATTCGAACCTTGTTGGTTGCAGGACTTTTCATGGCTTTCCTGGGCACCAAGTCCTGGCCAAAACCAGGAAACGTGGAGACCTATTAGTATAAGATGCAATTACACCATAAAGTTGCATATGGACCTAAAATAAATAAGCATATATACAACAGTAAAACAAATATGTCTAATGATCGTTCCTTCCAGACAAACGGTGCCACCGACTGGGAGTATTTCACTGTTGAAGGGGAGGCCTACATGGCTGTGTCCAATGCCTACAACTACGGTCCCCAAAACTTCAAGAACCAGAACACCTACCGTACGAACTCCACTATCTATAAGCTGGATATTACCAAGCGAGCATTCCTTAAATACCAGACATTCTCAACCAACAGGTGGGCTTGATTTTGACTGTATATATGTTTTAACCCTTTCCTTCATATAGACTCATTTTGACGCACTCAATAGGTATCACATAAAGCCTGATCTGCAGAAGACCACAGTTAAACCTTACCAAATTTAATTGTAAAATCCTCACTACCAGACCACTGAGGAGCAGCGAATAGCATAAAACCTGATCAGCCTGCGAGTTACTCGCAGGCTGATCTGGTTTTATGCTGTTCGCATAAGGTCTTTTCATGGTATCCTCTATGAGGGAAAGGGTTAATCTTCCATGTTATTCCGTGTGGTATGTTTATGCAAGAAATATTTTGAATTTTACTCTTTGTAATAACGCTTCGGCCAAAGGCCTTTATCAAAACATCGACAACACTAAATTTATGTAATCTCCTGCAACTTTAACGTTGTTTGTTTGTTTGGGGATTTGACGCCCCATTTACGTTATTTCAATCATTTTGGGGACTTCGTTGATATGAGACAGGTTTTATGCACGCCACAAACAAGAGGCATAATTCCACATTCTGACACCGGGCAAACCATTCCGTGGACTGACCGTCCTTGAAATTGACAATAGCTTTTATCGTCAAAGTGGTCATGTATCTATAATTTCCATGTAGGTAATTTTAATAAAATAACAATAAAGGAGAACTTATCGTCAATGTCCTCTTCAATTATTGCAATGTTTTCATTGATATTAAAGAATTGCTGAATGTGTATTTTTGCCAATCGGCTTGGCTTTTTGTTTCTGTGGGGAATGAAATTATAAATGCTATATGAATTAAACATTTCGATTGGATTTTCTGTTTTTCAAATGGACACTGGACAATTGCCCATATTACATATTATATTTGAAACAAAAACAAAATGATATTTGAAATAAAAATGACATGTACAATACTAATTTCCAAAGAAGTCACACATAGGAGACTGCACAGAAAAAAAAAAAGAAAATATTACTTACTGCTGTGAGAATCTTTAAATAACTTTCTGTTTCTTGCAGCGCCATTGACTGGGAATTTTTCACAATCGGAGACGACAAGTACCTGATTGTTTCCAATGCACAAAATGGTGGATCGGAAGTGGAGCGCCTGACAACAATGTATCGTCTGCAAGGAGTGGATAAATTTGTACCAGTCCACAATATGTATTTGGAACCCTCGGCAGACTGGGAAACATTCCAAGATGGCGACGATTACTTTTTCGTATATTCCAATCCAAAGGGCAGAAACTCACAAATATTAAAAGCGAAATTTAGGTGAACGCATTTAAACAAATCGGTTTAAATGACACTGTTGCAACTTTTAACGTGGAACAAACACTCACCAGTTGCTTAAGTGAACCGGAGACGCTGCTATATAGAATCGTGACCATGTGTAGTTGAATTGATTAAAATATAATCCAGTTTGGATTGTCTACATAAATAAATTTCGTGCATTTTGCTGATAATTTTCTGGTTCTTTGGCCAGCATTGTATTTACTGAGACCAACAATAGAGGTGTAGATACAGGTATAGGATCTTTTAACCAGCCTAATCGCCAAAATTGGGCATTTATGTGATTATTGGTGGCCAGTCTTGTATAGGTGTACGTATGTGCCAAAACCTTCGTGTAATCTGTACTATTTATATTAGCTGCCAGTACGAATGGAAGTCCTGAACTGACGTTGTCCATAAGAACACAGCTTGTAAATACCAAAGACTACAAACAAGAGGTGCGCTACTTAAAGAAGCATATGAAGGAAATCTCGTATAATCTTGACGATACCGCGAGAGGTTACGACATTTTTAAAAAGTAGACCGTTGTGGTCAATCATGATATTTATTTTTAAACATTTTTTTATCATTTATGCAGCATTTAACGTCATATATACATTCATACGGTATGTAGATAATTTTTCAAAAAATGTGTGATGTGTGAATGTATTTTCTGGTAGAACATTACGGTAGCCACTACTGAACAAGTCCTTGAGGATTTTTAACAAAATGTTTTATGTGTAGTCGAATTTTGGTACAATAAGCTTTCCTAAACTTAGTATTGATGTCAGTAATGACTTTATAGAGTTAAACAAACAACACTGTCACACAAACCTAAGCTCATTTAAATCCCCAGCATGTTTTAGGGTTGAATAATAACTGTTGTTCTAACGTGCACCTGCGTGACATCGCGCCGAGAAGTTACGAGATCTCGCTGAGTAGCGTATCTTTTGGTTTTAGGTATTCGTACATATTCAATAAATCGTTTTATTTGCAATTTTAAAGAATTCTTGAAGAATATGTGTAGTTTCAACAAAATAAAGTTAGAGAATATCGCCAAGAAATGTGTTTGTACACACATTTTGTTGTACACATATTTTGATTGCATCAACTTCTCTTATGAGAAATGTCAGTTCAGAAATTTCATTTAAAACACTATTTATATATAATTTTGCAAATACTCCTTGATTCAATATTTAATAAGGAACACAAAATACATTTTACTACTGACGTTTTTTATATCATGTAACCAATAAATATAACAAATAGAAACTTGCATGAGGTAAAGCAAAATTAGTTTAAATTTTGTTTTACATTTTTCAGTAACATTTTGTCAAAATGTGGTATAAAAAAATCATGCACGTATTGATAAGTGTGTGGATGTTTATCAAGACTAAGTTTGGCGTGTTGAATAAACACAATATAGCATTCTGGTTTGTTTTCCTACAGAAAATGTGAGTTTTGGTATTTCTCAAATCAGAGGTGTCGTAAAGAAGCAAAGATGGCCGTTTTCCGATATTGGTATTGAGCTTTCCAAAAAGGTTGATTGAGCACTGAATTCAACGAGGCCTGTCAATGTAAAATAATTATGTTTTCTTTATTTCTTTTTCGATGTAAAATGTTGATAATACGGTAGACCTACCAGGAAATTTCTGTATCGGTCTAACGTACTTACGGTACATATATTATGAAAAATAAAATGTATTTTTTTAATCCTTGTCATTAATATTGAAAATAAACCATATTTAAAATCATTGTCAAGTTGCTATTTGTCCATTACCTTTATTACAATGGTTGGGGAAACATATAAAGAGCGATTTCTAACGGAAATGCGCATGGCGTTCTTGTTTAAAACTGTTCAAATTGCAAGGGATTTTCTCGAATACATATGTTCTACTTATTTGGAAACCTTAAAATTTGGAAAAAAAAAGTTATTAAGAACTTAAAGCAATTGGCAGATATATAAAACTTATAATAGTTATGTATACGGTGGCATAGAAGGGACATTAGAGATATTTTTACTATATGACGTAAGCACGCGACAGCTTCTTAGAGCGGACGTGACTAGTTCGCACTCAGTAGCTACCTCGTTATCGCCTAGTACGCGTATGCAATAATGCGTAACTTTTACAACACCAACAACAATTCATTTGTGGATAATAGGGTCCATTGCAGACACATCCCTGAAAATGCAGTATATGCTGGTTTATCTGCTTGGGCTTGGCCTCTATGCGATATCATAAAATACCACACCTAGTCACGAAATCTCTGATGCAGATCTCGCACAGATTTTTGCCACAGTGTGTTAAAATTTAGCGGAGTTTCACTTAAATCCCATATAACCTATATCGTGACCTTTGGTACACACCATGGTCACGTGGTAATTCAGTGTGGCATCCAATCCACTTCGCCGGAGTTGCTAGTCACGTTGTCCTGACACTGGTACAAGGGAGATAAACTAGTATCATTATAAGACACTCCTCGCACCAGTTACGTCACGCTACGTAACTGACTGCTCAGGGGAAGTAACTGCTCCGTGAATATGTCGTGGCATATGGATGAAACCACGAACCCTCGTTTTCGGGGGAATGATTATTTATGAATATTCGACTGGTATTGATGGACTGTAATCAATAAAAGAACAATTTTCTCTATTCCGTTGTGTAAGTGTATGACTTTACTTATTGTACAACGCACACAAGACCCCTAGGAGCCTCATTCGTTTTTTAAGGGATCAACTTTATTTCAGCAAATATGGTAGAGGATTATGAGTTGATCATTTGTCCCAACTTTCAGATGGGGTTTTCGAATTTTTCTGTATAGAGTATACAAGGGAACTATCCGAACCCCTAGGGTCCTCGTATTATAAGGAAATAACTTCATTTTAGCATTTATTGCGGAGTACAGTGAAGTGACCATTTGTGCTGAATTCTGACTATTAGTTATATGAATTTATCTGTGCAGAATATTCAAGGAAACTAGCCGACCCACTAGGGGCCTCAATTTTTTTTCAAGGAATTAACTTCATTTTAGCAATTATGGTTGAAGGCCAAATGAAATAATCCCTGGTTAATTCTGAGCACTGATTTCTGGGGGAAGGGTTTTGAAGATTTAAAATAAAATTATGTAGGTTGCCATGGTAATCAGAGTTCTACATTAATCGAGTTTATTTCAACAACTTTTTTTTGAAAGGACGCCCAAGCGTCTTTAATGCAAAGTTTCACAAACATCTACCCAGTGGTTTCAGAGAAAATATATCAGAGGAAATTAATGACGACGGACGCAGTGTGGTCCCAATAGGTCACCATTAGCACGTTGTGCTCTAACAAACCAGTCTAAGAGTTTAGGATATCGGTTTTATCTAATCAATTTCCCCGATATCGGTCAATTAATTAGTCTCAGTTTTAAAAAAAAACAATTTCTCTGCATCTAGCAACATGGTCATTTTCGAGCTATCGGCGGCCAAAGTCGTCTCGATTGGAACGGAGTAGGCCACACACACACACACACACATGCAATCAAGCAGCGTAATTCCTATATACCGGGTAGCCCAACAACTGTGAAGCAGGATATAAGAAAAATTCCACCTTAGAATTCATGCTTACTACTCATAAGCAAAATTTGTTTCAACTACCACACGGCCCAAATCTCAGTGGGATCGAGCTCCTGTTTAGTCACGGAGTGTTTTCATGTGAGGAAATCTTCAAGCTGGCATACACTAAATCGGTGCACGTGCCTCTTTGAACTCATGGTCTTCCTCCACCTGTTATTACCTGGGCAACCTTATATGACTGATACGATGTCGAAGGGGCGATAAACTTAAAACAACGTGCCTTTATTTACTTATTCAGAATTTAAAGAGATGAAAAAGGGTAACAAAAGAAACGTTCCTTTATTTACTTATCTAGAATCAAGGTAAAAAAAGAAAGGGGTCCCATGTAAAGAAAAAAATGTTATCGTTCACATTTTTATTGGCAAATAACAGCCGAATCTATCTACGTTTACTTAAATATACCAAAATATGAATGATACAAAACTTTACAAAAAGCTGATGCAACAATGTATATCAACAGTTTCTCCTGTAACATACATGTATATAAATATAGCCTTATAATACCTCTTTGTTTCTCTATTTGCACAGCCATCTAGAAAAAATAAAAAAAAAATTGTTTGCAGTTACCCAACCTAAATGTCCCCTATTCATTTATTTTATGTTTCACTGTTCATTTTTTTCTACCTCTCATTTAAAATAAAAATTTATTTTCAAATTTTCAAGTAGAAAATAAGATTTTTTTTTAAAGCAGAAAATAGAATTTTCTTTATGGGGTTTCCTCCTATATATTGTGGAAATATAATAATTCCTAGACAGTTTCAGTAAAGTTGTAGTTGTATTGGGGTTTACCGTCGCTGCGATAGTATTTCAATCATATAGCGACGTCCAGCTAATTACCGGTGGAGGAAGACCCCGAGTACACAGAGGTACCCGGGTAGAACCACCGACCTACCGCAAAGTTTCAGTACAGACAAAAATCCTAAATTACAAATAAAACACATGTAAGTATCTGTCTCACATTTCTATCTGGATTACAATGGATTCCACTTAATCATTGGTAATTTCACCATGCTGCTCTCTAGCGTTAAGACAGATTTCACTCTTTTTTAGGAGTCTACGGTGAGTAACTGCAAACAAGCATTAATTAAAAATGGCCTAATGCAAGCTCTGTGAAAATTTAAAAGTGACAGCTATGATTATTATTAAACTTATGTGTGGGGCTATCCAGCTATAAATGCCTAGCCCATGTGAGAAGCGTTATCCCTTTACTCATACAAAATATTTTGACACCATGGCAAACAGGACAATACATATATTAGTACATTGAATATTCACCAAGTAAAGAATTAGGGAAATGAATCATTTTAACAGTTTAAAACCTGATCAGTCAGCAATCAAATTCTACATTGTTTGCTCCTCTGAGATGAGAACTCAATACAACAAAATTTGATCAGTCAGATACCATAAAACACATGAACAAGATGCGCAGCATGTAAGGCGCATCCAAATTATCAGGCTTAAAAAAATAAATAAATAAATAAAAACAACTAAAGAAAAATCATATCTTTTTTTAAAAAAAAAAAAAAAAAGGTGAAGAGAAAAAGGTTAATACTATTGTCTGAAATGCCCACTCATCAGAAAAATTTAAAGAATGTGAATATAAATGTGCTTAACCCTTTCCCTCATAGAGGAAACCATTAAAAAGACCTATGCAAACAGCATAAAACCAGATCAGCCTGCGAGTAACTCGCAGGCTGATCAGGTTTTATGCTATTCGCTGCTCCTCAGTGGTCTGGAAATGAGGATTTTGTAATTAAATTTGGTAAGGTTTAACTGTGGTTTTCTGCAGATAGGCTTTATGTGGTGCCTATTGAGTGCGTCAAAATGAGTCTATATGAGGGAAAGGGTTAATAAGATATGTTCTATGGTAAATACTTTATCTGCACTTGCTTTTTTTTCATGATTTTTAAACAGTCTAAAACTGCACATCTGCATGATACAATATTAGATGTACATACATATTGCGGGCTGACCAAAAATCTTTTCTAGCACACATTGAAAATAATACAAGATGGAGGAGTTTCAAGGTCAGCCCCCCTGAACCTCATTTACCGGGGTAATGACAGAACAGACAATGAATTTTCAGTAAGCACCCCCATTAATAACTAATGATACCATCAAAAATGAAGAAAGGACAAGTCCAATTAAGAAATTTAGCATGGTAAGGATTTAACTGCATGTAAATACTTTGCATGTGATTTTATCCAATCCGATTAACAGTGGGGCATGCAAGGGAATTGAGACAATAGAGTATTCTTGTTTGGAAGTGGGATTCTGTTAGACAGACTTGGCAGCGGTACCAAACCAAGATACACACTTGAATGTATCACTCATCCAGTAGATGGGAAAAATTATGATGAATCTCATTATCTTTAAACAATTTATTCCAATACAGAGGACATTTGATGCCAAGTGACTTCTATTTCTTGGGTGGCAGACACACCATGTCTGTTAAAATAAGCCTGAATGGATAAAGCATTTAGCTGCATCAAGATTGCTTCATTATTTGAAACAAACATAATGACTTTAACACCTCAGCTGATGATACCTGATCTCAGACAAAACTTCTGGCTCCTATGACCCAAAGGGAATGATTTAGATAACAAAAAGGGCTCTCTCTCTAAATCCTTTGCGTATGCCCCACCCCACCCCTGGTTGGCAAAGCAGGGATAGCATGACCGATATAACAAACAATACAAATCTGCAATTTTTAATAAAATTCAAAATGTCTTGCACAGGCCCATTCATGATTTCTTTTATATTACTGATATACAAAAATAGACTTTGACCGAATTATGGATTGATTTTGTGCGTCAAATTCCAAGAGTTTTCTTAACATGTTTTCCAGCTATTTCTTCAAACTTCTGACGCTCGTCTCTCCACATTTTGGCTGCATCTACATTAGCAGCACTTTCATCATTTGGTTCTGAAAAAGGAAGAAAAACTTAGTTCTATAAACACAGTATTGGTAATTGTTATATTTTCTTCCTTATGGATATATGTTCATTTGCATAACCTCAAATCCTTGTATAGAGGACAGGTGTTGACCCGAAGACTGGATGGTATTTGTTCATTTATTATACACTGAGGTAACTATATTCATAGCACACTTGATTCAAACAAATACCGATGTACAATTAAGTTCCAAGATCTAACTGTGTAATGTTGCTACAGTAGGTGGGTGGGTGTGTATGTGTGGAGCTTATCAGTAATAGCATCATTCATCGCTATAGTATGTTTGTTTGTTTGTTGTTGTTGTATTGCGGTTTACCGTCGCTGCGATAGTAATTCAATCATATGGCGACGTCCAGCTAATTAAAGGTGGAGGAAGACCCTGAGTACACAGAGGTACCCGTGTAGAACCACCGACCTACCGCAAGTTTGTTTGTTGGGTTTAATTTCATTACAGTAATGACAGAAAAGTATCTATGAATTTGCATAAGAATTTATAAACAAACCTGTCATATTACAGTAACATAATATGGGGTTACCCTTAATCAGATAAAAGTGATCTGGAAAATGACTTTCGACATAAAGAATAAGACAACAAAACAGGTTTTGCATGTTCATAACACACAATATCATCGTGTTTAATACTGCTCTCTATTCTGCCTCTAGAATAAGTAACAATGTAAGAACGGTTTATATTGGCCTTTTGCTATGTCTGATTTATCATGTGTGTTTGTTTATTATGTATTTGTTTATTAGGTTTAGCATCCCACAGACAGTTTTTCATTTATTTGGAGATGATATCAATTTATGACAGACATAGTGCTGCAACAATGTAGTATCACGCTGTAGACATGCGACATGATACCACACCCAGTCTCATTATCCTGAAAACGGGCCAACCAGTCTTGGAACTAACCTTTTTATGTTGAGCATGAATCAAGAAAGTTATACCAGTACTATTTGTTATGACTTCAGTATGTTGAATTCTGTGGTGGACCCATTAACCACACAGCCATCGGGACAATTATTTACCTGCTAGCATGCTGACAACAGACAAGAGAATTTTCTCAACACTCTGCACAGGGCTCCAACGCTCAGCGCTGGTCTCGTATCCCATGGGGTCATCACCCGGAGCATGAAGAATTGATATACACACACGTCCGTCAGGATAGACTGAAATCATTCCACGTGAAATATGAACCCCTGCATTTTCACATATTTTCTGTAAATGATGTCCACTCAAGTTAGATCCCCTCTCCTCTCTAACACACACAGATACATATATAGAGAGAAGGACTGAGAGAGAGGAATAACATTTGCTGTATTTGATGAACTAAGCTAAGAAAAAAGGCAGGACAGGAAACAACATCTGATACCAGTTAAGCTATCAAGCATGTGTTTCCTGGAACAACTCAAATTGAGTTTTCTCTTACCTCAAAATTTTGCAGATCTAAAACTCTTAATTTTTTTTAGCCTAGAGAAAAGAAAGCTGGCAAACATTTGTACTTAATAGAGAAAATGCTCTTCAAATTTTTAAAAATTATAGTAATACAAAATTTGAGATGTTTCAGCTGAGAATATCTCAATATGAGATATTTTGAGAAATGCCGGCTGTTCATGAAGTGATGCACCAAACATATATGTAAAGATGGAAATCTTAACCTGTTTTACATTCTACTTTCTTATATATTTCAATGTACAGAACAGAACTGAAACCGAAATTCTATATCTCACTCGGTTTCAACAGTTAGATATGAATTATATCTCACTGATATATTTCAGTATCTCACCAAAATCATAAGATAAATAATATTACACTATGTTGCAGATTATAGAAGGTGTCCAAAATGAAAGGTAAAACTTTAAACAAATGTGGTGTTTTTTAATTTCTTACATACAGGCACCGTTAATGTCAATGTGTGTAACTTACTATTTGGATGGAATAATTCACAGTTGAATTTCATTTTGGGGGGTCCCAGGGGGTAATCTGGGGGGAATGTGAGTCTGGCTGGGAACACGCCTCCTTCAAAGCATGTTCCTTCTGGACCCCTGAAGAAAAAAAGTTTCATATGATGACAATAAACACTCATAGAATACTTGATAATGCATGAACAGGGTTGTGAAATGCCTAAAATTATCAAATGCCCATCCCACATATGAGAAGTAAATTCAAGAAAGACACAAAGAACTGTCCTGACTTTTCAATACACAATTTCACTCTAAAATGAAAGAGTAAACCTATGAATCAGAAAGCACTTCCCAAACACCTAATCTACATGCTGGTGTAAAATTTCACAATAATTGGATGGGAAACCAGTGTTTTTTTTGGTCAAAATATTCGGAGAATATAGGAGGTATTCCCGCCGGAATTTTCCCCCCCTTTTTTTTTTTTTATATTTAAATGTTATATTCTTAATAAAACTGTTCAAATATATTATTGTTCTCATTATTTATATATGCAAGAAAACATCATTCAATAAGAGTAAAATACAATAAAACACCAACATTATACATAGTAGAACAATTCCCCTCTTAGCTTGTTCGTGCACTTTTTCCCACCTCCTATGTGCCGGACCCCCCCCCCGAAAAAAAAAACAACACTGGAAACAAACATTTGATGTCAGATGGCACTCAGTTATGACGTCTATGTTTGAGTACACTGGACTGTATCATCACACTGTTGATTTAATGTCCCACAAACAGTATTTCAGTCATTTGGCAATGATGTCTACTCGATAGATATAGTACTGCCACTCTGTAGTATCATGCTATAGACATGTGGCATAATACCACACCTAGTAACTCCTTGAAAGAGTTGTCTGAGTCTCTTCTGATTGTTCATACAATATTGTAGCATGGTGATATAAAATCAAGTTTCAATTACCATTTGAAGTTCAGGTTAAGGAAAATATAATGGAACACAGTACACATATACTTCATTACTTGTCTAGAGCTCTGATTGATACTTACATGATCAGGGCCTCCCATTCGAAAAAGTTCTCCTCATTTACTGGGCCAGCAATAATTCCTTCTGGTGGATTTAATGTGAGCTCTGTAACACATTTTTAATACATTTAATAAAAGATGGCCTAAAATAATCAGGAATATGTTAACAGTGCATTTATTTTTCGGACAGATATAGTGCTGTAACACTGCAGTATTATGACATAAACATGTGGCATCATACCCCACCCAGTCACATTATTCTGACACCTGGCTAACCAGTCCTTAAACTACTCTTATATGCGGAGCAACAAGCAAGGAAACTAACCCAGTACCATTTTAACCAAATCCATGACCTCTCGCTTCTGTGGTGGACATTCTAACAACTCAGCCACCAGGGACAATGTCAATAAATGTATGACTTTACTCCGAACCATTTTTATTATTTGTATACTTGGACCTTGAATAGGGCTCAATACAGTGGAAATATATCGTAAATGGAACTGGATCAAGTATTTGTATTCCAGCACTTTTATTTTTAGTTTGTTACACTGAAATATGGCCGATATGAACCATGCCCAATGTCAACCTTAGATGATGTGAAATTTGTATATATCCTAGACAATGTTAAATGTTGTATAGGACAATGTTAACAATTTCATGAGGCAATGTAAGTTTTTTTTTGTGACCCCATTTGTGATACGATAGGAACAACTTTGTTCTGTGAATAAATATTAATTAATTAATCTCAGTTTTATTCAAAGTGATGGTTAAATGCATCTGTAAGACAAGATCTGATGATATTATGGACGGTTTTTCAGGATCATATGTCCACTTTTTTCAAAAAAAGTAGGTCAAATACATAAGGTAAACTGCATAATGTAAAGGTAACTGGTCTAACCACTTAGGCAACTGTCCAAATATTGAAGCTATCCAATGAAGGACATAGAATTACATTAAAATTAAAGGTCAACCAAAGCGGATGCCCGACAACGCCGCCGGCCGATGCTGCCCGCCCAGACATTTTCAATTCAAAAGGACAGAAGTTTTCATTGAAAAACCCATAAAAAAATAAGAAACAAAACATCATTAATTATTTGAATACCTTATGTTTATTTTTTTTTTTAAATATATATTTTTATTTTAATATTAGATCATTATTATGATAAAGATTCATTATTTGAATCGTCATAATGCTTAAGCCATTATCATGTGAACACATTATAAGTGATGTTTGGATATACTATTCAACTTCACAATGTTCATGGTTCAGATTGTCTGTCACCCGTTACGTTCCTTTTTATATATTATATCCCATTGGCGACTGCTCCATCCAAATTCTCATTTTCATTATCTAAGTAATTGTGGACATAAAATTCTCGCAATATTGTTGAGGTCACCTTGTGAAGAAAGCAAGTCTTAGAATATTTAAAGTAGATGACTGGCATCAGGCAGAATGCAATCATACAAATCATACAAAATGCATTTCTTAAAAAAGAGATTCGAGCAAAAACACCACTTCCCTCTTGGTAATCTGTTCAACAAACCAGATATCTTGGACCTGATAAAGTTCATATATAGATTTCATATCACTGTGACCAAGCACAGGTATCCGGCTCGTAATCCAGTTTGACCTATATACATGTAATATAAGAGACATGGTAAATAACTCCCTCAATCGACAAAGTATACCGGCTTCGTTCAGTTGCCAATATTTTCATTACATTTCAATGTACACCTATGAGACCTATATACCTATGAACATTTTGCGAGAACAAGTGGCTCGGGATCGATTCGAGCAAGAAAAAAACATCAGTTCTCCAAGTTTGAAACATTGTGAAAAATCAATGGAAAGTTGTATAATGGTTAGTATACAGGGCTCACGCTGTCGAGCGCCAAATGCGCCAAATGGCTCATGATTATTAAAAGTGGCCCGAAAATTTTGAATTTGGCGCATTGTCTTGTCGCATGGTTTTTATTTTTGTCATTTACTTAAGCAGTCAGACTGGTTATTGGTTTCGCTCACGCAGAGCATCGCTAGACCGAGAAAAATAGATAACCAGTCTAGCACGCGCGTCCTTCACCCTGTGTATCAGTGTATTTCACAGTTATGGCAGTTGGCACGTACGTGTTGATGATTTAGTAGTTTATCGGCAATTAAAGAAAAGGTAACGACGGATTAAGGATACGATGATTATTTATTTGGCTGTCGGAACAAAGGCACACTTATTGGATTGTTTGTTACGGTTTAGTCTGACGATATTCAGTCTCGTTCGGCAAGCGATAATTAAAATTATTTTGAATTCTTTGTTTTTGCTGTTTATATCAGATGTTCTGAATTACAAAATATAGTGAAAACTATTAAATAAATGATGGTATATAACAGCACTACTGTCTTGTTACTTTACTGCTTCCCTGTGTTACAAAATGGGTATAGAAAAATGGGAGAAAGAGAGTGAGAGAGAGAAAGATAGAGAAGGGTATGTAAAACAAACAATAAAAAAATATAAAAAACACAAAATGCACACATACAAATAAAATAAACCAAAAATTTATGAACAATAATACCACTAGTAGCACATATAATCATTATAAATGCCCATATTTTGTCGCATTCTCATTAAATTATTGGCTCATCCTGGCTCCAAAATTTGGCTCAAAGAAAAAAAAAGTGGCCCCAATTTTGGACCATTTGGCTCATGCCTTGGCTCATAAAAAATAATTCCCAGCGTGAGCCCTGGTATACCAAAATGCTCGAAATTTATCGACATTTCGATTGACATGGGTCTCATAGATGTACGTTGAAGTGTATGAAAATATCGGCGACGGAAAGAAGCCGGTATACTTTGCCGATTGAGGGAGTTGTTTACCTTGTCTCTATATTACATGTATATAGGTCAAATTGGATTACGAGCCGGATACCTGAGTGACCAAGCACATATTTCAATCACTTAGGTCCATGCCCAAAGACTCGGTTTCAACGGTTGCATTTCATTATCATACATCAGAAACTTGCTTTTAATTGCTTACGTTTATATTCAGCCATCAACCGCTTGAGGGCTGAGCCTGCCATAATTATTTTCTCTAAATCTGTGATTTCATTTCAAACTGACACATCACAGCTTTAACATTTCATGTCCGTTTTGATTTCCATTGCAAGACTCTCTTCATTGAAGTTAGAAAACATGTTGGGATTTTCCATGTTTTCCTACGGCTATTCTTATTGGTTATTTGTTGAATTCAGAGCCCAATGAAATCTTCTTTAACAGTGCCATCGGTTTTAGGAAAATGGCGCATGTATTTGTGAAAAATGACTAAATAGATAGGGTTTAGTATTGGGATCAAAATCAATGTTGTTTTCAAAAGAACTGTTAGAAATTTCGGCATGTTGCATGTATGATGACAAATATTTAGGAGATAAAAACACTGTTCTGGAAAGCTTTTTGTGTCATGTCACTCAAATCAGATCAGACATTTGCGGTTTAAATGTATTCATTTGGATGGTTTGAATGAGATCATCGGATTTATTTTTAGCGCAAAACACTTATTAGCAAAAATGGCTCAACAAGCTGTGGATTCAATGAAATTTGCTGTAAGTAATACATAAAATTGTCAAAAAATTCCTGTTGTGGCCCTCCTTTTGTGTTTAATTTATGCGAAATCGAAAGGTTGTGACCTTTTGACAGTCCACGTGATCTCATTCCCTGTGATTTGATTGGTTGGTCAATTTTTAATTTGACCCGCCAAATAATTCCAACATGGTGGATGAAGTTCTACCTGTCTATTAAGTCTTGCTGTTCAGTTGCGAAATCAACTATTTTATCGGAAATCAAGTCACCGATTTTCTCTTTTGCATCGAAGAACAATATTCAAAGAACGATGGCTACTTCAGGCCCACTGAAGGTGAACACAACATTGATAAATAATTAACTTAAGCCATCTTTTTTTCCAGTTTGTCATGTAAACAGAAAATCAGTGCTGAATTCAGGTGATAATCATTTTTTAAAATTACATATGATCCTTAGGTCTCTTGAGCACTTTTCATCTATTTATTGATTGTCAGCAAATTACAAAGCAAATGCAGAAATAGATTTTTGAAAAAAAAAAAAAGGCTGGAAATTTGGCACTGTCATTAAAGGAAGTGAAGAAGCCATAGTCAATCTAATTAGAAATTCCGTTGTCAAATATATTGGGGTGCAAGCAGTATCTGTGAATGATTAGTTCGATGATTTGCTTATAATATTGTCAAATTTTATGCTATGTTGGAAAAAGTTCCATTGATAAAATGTCATAAGATATCAGCATGGATACCAAACTTTTTCAACACAGCATTATATTTAATATTATAAGCAGTTAATCGATATTGCTTACATCTCAGTACTCTTATCTAACATGTGAATTATGAAAAAAAAAAAACATAACCTTTTCAATTAGAGACTAAAGGCAAATTTAATTGCTTTAAACTTGATTTTGGCTCTTCAGTGAAAAATCATTTCACAGTCTAACAATAAGACAAAGAGATTTGATATTGTAATTTGTATGGCCATGAGATTCTCATGGTCATAGATTATTTATAAGTTTCAGAAGGTCTTTAGATTTAGAATATGATGTAGTCTTGCTTATGATGCAAACTATTTCAGTACAAGGAATAGGATTGATCACACTTAGGTATAATTCCATCATCTGTTTTATTACTAGTGAATTATATGATTGATTATTCATTATCGCTTGCATTATATTGTATTATTGTGCTGATCAGATTTTCAAGTATTGAAGGGATATAATTTTTCTTTCAGACTTTATTTGATAAGATGAATGCCAGTAGCGGAGATCAAGCTTCTAAACCCAAGAAGGAAAAGAAAGTGGCTAATGCAAAGGAGAATGAAAACATGGATGAGTACTATGTTCCGGATGGAGGAGAGGATGGTGCTAAAGGAAGCAAGAAGAGATTGTCCATTGAAAGGATCTATCAGAAAAAATCTCAGCTGGAGCACATTCTGTTGAGACCAGACACATATATCGGCTCTGTTGAGCATATCACACAGGTATGCCTTCTTGTGCAGTAAAAATCACTTGTCATGTTCAAGGCATAAATACTCCCCACCCACCTACAATATAATATTGATGCCCCTTTCTCATCATCTGGAGACAATCTACACAACAATGTCCTCAAATGACTGAAACACTAACAGATCTTTTTTTTTCCCACTGTTATGGAAAGATATGCCATACTCTTCAAATTGGAAAGTTCTAAATGCAATTTGTAATTTTGAAGAAAATAGTCAAGAAATTGCATCAAAATTATGGAATGACTGCAAAGGATATATTGATAAGTTTATCAACAATTATTTTTAAAGCTGCACGTGTGAAAAGTCTTAAGATTTTAAATCTTTGGCCAAATTGAATAGTTTTCTTCTTTAGAAATTACATAAGAATGTTTACATTCAAATTGGGGTAAAATATTTATCAATCTTTATATTTTCAATGAGATACTGAAATTATCAGCAAAATATAATTCATATCTGTTTCAAACTGAGTGAGATATAGAATTTAGGTTCCCGATCTGTTCATTGAAATATGTAGAATGTAAAGCGGATTAAGATTTCCATGACATTTGGTTACGTCATATAGTTCAATGTGATTTGGTGAAATTTTTGGGAATGTCTGACTAGTTTAACGCAAAAAGAGTAAAGATCAGGGTTACAGATAAGGTGCGTATTTGCATAATTACGTAAATAAATTAGATAAAAACCCAATTCTTTTAAATTTCTAGCGTATCAAAAAGCAAATAAAAATTAGGTTACTCAAATATCCAAAAAATTAAAGTGTATTGGTACGCAACATTATGAAACCGAGCGATGTTTACAAATACTTGTATATGTTTAACTGGTTACTTGCGAATCCGCAAAATAGACTGCAAACGATTAGCGGTAATTTCCAACTTAGGGTTTCATTCAAATAAAACATAAATCCAGTCTGTCTTATTTGTTCATCTGACCCTTTCTGTTCGTTTGCTTCAAATATGATTACACAAGGCAGGGGAAAAAGGGGTTAACATTAAAAAAAACACTTTGAGCAGATACCTAACACTGCATGCGAACCAGAGGTCAGGCATTTGTCGCACAATACTTGATGATCTGGAAGTTGAGATCGTCTGTAGCGGCACTGACGTTGTCAGAGGTATTTTAGCCGAAGCTTTGGACCGTGTTTATACAAACCAAATAAGCACGACAGCGGTAGAGTCGATAGCATCCAATTCCATTTTAACTGAACATGTCAACCAGTAAATAGTTTGTGTTTAAATTTAATAGTTAAAAGTGCTAAATCTTTGAATCAGGAAGATCAAAAATGATTGAATGTTTTTGATTTTAATTGTTGCGGAGCAAATGACAAATCCTGCATATGATAATTGTTAAATGGACATTGTTGCATACAAGAACAGCAGGCACATATACCAGTAAGTACATGTACTGTTATTTCAATTCCAAAATTAAGGTGAGGAAAAAAAGCAATTGACTTAATTTTGATGGAGTAACCATATTTTAATTACTCATTTAAAATTGTGAAAACCCAATTCCTTGAAAAGTTGATGAGTAAATACCCAATTGACCTTAAACCTTGTCTGTAGCCCTGAAAGATAACATAAGATTTATAAAAAGAAAACTTGTTATAGTGAATATGGAATATGTTTGATCTGGAAGTGATAAAATTTTCATTTATGATATTTTTACTATAAATTTGTAACGCTTCTCGATGAGATGTAATCCATATCCACTCAGGCCTTTTTCTGGCCATTTTGGGAAAATTGCAATTTTGGAATTGGGAATTCTTTCGTGCGAAAATAAACTATTTGGGAATAATTCGCTAAATATGCTAGTTTCTTTATTTAATCATTGTTGTGATTTAGATTTCTTGCATTATTTTCATTATGAAATAAAATTAATCAGGTCTAAAAGGGGATTAAGTTTAACACACAAAAAAAGCATTTTTAACTTAAAATTATATAATTATTTTCACTTATCATTCTGTGTGCATTCAATTAAAAAGGAATGTTCCAATCATGTGTCATGGCGGCATTCTCATTTTGTGTGCAGTCAATTATAATTTTAAGTTTCCAAAAAAGAAAGAAAATCCACAAAAACATTTTGAATAACAATTAATTTCTCACTAATGTTTATGTACATGGTTTGAAATAGGTGTGCATCTCCTCTGTAAATTGCTAAAGATACTATGCAAAATATCAAAAATATGTCTTTATAGCTTATATTCACAAGTAAATGCATTACCATTAACCATTTCTAAAACAAAGTCGGCAATTTACCTACCTGAAATTTTACAGTTAATTTGCATGCTTTAATGAAAAATTAGAAAATACATTGAGAAAAGTTCAAATGACTAGATCTACTCAAGCTTGTTTCTTTCATTTCTAGACCAAATGTTTTAATACTAATTGGATTTGTTGTTGTTTTGCAGTTACGAGAATTTCATATCATTTGCTTTCTAGATGCTATTTCCTTAATATTTTACATCAGTCTGTTGTATGGTGATTTCCATTTGAATGTCAAAGTAATTTAACCTCAGATTAATTGTAATTATTGCATATTTAATTATTTAAACTATGGTAGGTCAATCGCCATGGAATCAATGCAGATGACTACCCGACTCGACGAATGCCTGTCAATCAAATTGAATCAATGAAAGATGCCAAGTTGGTTTTTTTTAAAAACCAAATTGGGAATTTTTTTAAATAGAATTGGGGGAAAAAAATATGGTTTCTAATGGGGAATGGGTCCGTTTACCGGACCCGTGGATATGCCAGAAAAAGGCCTGCCACTCAAACAAACATCCTCGATATACTTTATCAAATTCTGGCATTGGGAATATAACCTGATATCGGCTTTAAAAACAACTGGAAGAAAACATTGACAAATATTCAAAACAAACAAAATGGTGAATATTTTTCAGCCCATGTGGGTCTTGAATGATGACAGTACAAACATGATACAGAGGGATATTACATTTGTGCCAGGGCTCTACAAAATCTTTGATGAAATCCTCGGTAAGTTGAATGATGCAATCTTTTTAAGACTTTAAATTTACAGTTGCCAAAGATGGTACTGTATTATGAGTGGTATTAATTTAAGATTTGCATGATCAGAATTAAAAAGCAAAAGAGAAACACTTTCATAACGAATGCGTACAAATTATGATTTGTTAAGCATATACATTTTTCTGCACAAATCATGTTTTTTGATGAATTTTTATTGTTAACAAAATGTCCTGGTATAAATTGTTTGTATTTTGAACTTTTCCAGTGAATGCTGCTGACAACAAGCAACGGGATCCAAAAATGAACTGCATCAAAATTGATATCGACCCGTGAGTTTATTATAAATCATCACAAATGTTTCTTTTTATTTTCCTTCATTTGTGAACAAATATTTATTTTCAAGGCAATAAAAAAAATATATAGTATACTTTAAACTACTCTGATGCATTTTATATTTTGTTAGTTAACTAAGCTGCCTTTTTATTTCGAAAAAGATGGAGTGGCCTGTCTGGTTATCAGTTCAGCACTCAGAGATGACATAAACTAAAAAAAATAGATAACAAGTCTATCAAATGATTATTATGTACATGCCCAAAGATATTTCGTAACATTACACGGTGTTGTGCCTAGATCGTGGGATTTCCGCAATTTTTTTAACAATGGTCCCTTAAAATTAAACAATCGCGGGCTCCGTCGATCCGGCCAATTTTCGCTTTTTTTTGCATTCTTGCCATTCATTTCCAATCATTTTGCTACTACATGTATGAGGATTGACAATTCTGGGATAAGTTATACATGTTTTGGTTAACATTAGTTTATGTCCCCAAAAATTATCAAATGTCCCCCAAAAAATTAGTCTAGGGGGACACTGGTGTCCCCTGGAAAATCTGAGCTATGCACAACACTGCATTACATTATTATCATCTTTTCTAGCCCAGGGCAGCCTAGGTGCATGTTGGCATGTGTTATTTAGATTACTGTACAGTTCCTTGTTTATTGCAGAGCCAACAACAAAATCAGGGTTTGGAACAATGGCCGGGGCATCCCTGTAGCAGAACACAAGGAGCATAACATGTATGTGCCTACAATGATCTTTGGTCACCTTCTCACCTCCAGTAATTATGACGACTCACAGAAAAAAGTAACAGGTAAGTAGCTATCAGCCATGTTATTGTTCACAGATGCAGGGCCTTTTTTCCTTCTATAATAGAGGTCTGTATTGCACAGATGCAGGGCCTTTTTTCCTTCTATAATAGAGGCCTGTATTGCACAGATGCATGGCCTTTTTTCCTTCTATAAGAACAATGATATAACATACAAGTTTGAATAGTTTCATTAAGAGAGACACTGTGACTGGGATTCCATGCACACAATATGGTATGTAAACTCATAAGCATGAAAATGAAAAAAAATTGAGGGGAAAGATCTATATTTCAGGCAGGGGGAACGGGGGGAATTCCGCCTATATTCTCTGAACATTTTGACCAAAAAAAACACTGGAAAGAATTTTCCAAAAATACAATACTGAATATTATGACATCTTATTCTCCTGAAATCTATTTCACAAGTTTGGTTGAAAAACTACATAAATTTAATTAGCAGCAAATGAAATCAAGCGCAGACTTTTTATTGGTTTACCAAAATAAGTATCCGGCACTCCATTGCAATAATGGATTGATTCAATTTTCTATCTACTGAATGTATTTGGACTGCCATTTGTTTATTACACTGTCATTTATTAATTGATGTAGCTATAAAGTCAAGTCTACTTTTTCTGATCTAGCTGGAAATCATGCTTGAAGATCCCAAATTTAAAAAAAAAAAAATACCCTGAAATGTAAGGCTATATAGGAATAAAACTAATCCCATCCCATCCTAGTACACTCACATACAGACACAGTGAGAAGCCAGGCCTATTAATCACCTATAGTGATAGTTTGATGTCAGTAGGCCTTTTCCTGCTTGTATTGGGGAAAAAAAACTAGCCAAAATTGGGGAAACAAGTCTTGAGGTATTCAAAAATATGGGGGAAAAAATTATCATTTATTTAAATATGTTGATTCCCATATAAATCCTTAAGTATTTAAATGCTAATATTTCTCTTGATTGTAATCATTTCATTTTGCATGCTCAACATTTTATGTGTAGGAAATAGGTGGTGGTGTGTTTGTATTGGGAAATGGCTAAGACTGTCAGTATCGGATACAGTGTGGTACTCAAATCTTCATCGAAACAAATGGGCCTAGTTTGAGTTAAGGGTATGAAAATCATACTTGACCTTTTCACTGTCGTGTACTTGATGTTATACGCCAGTTTGGCCACTGACTTAAATAAAAACCCACAAAAATGGTTAGTCCATTCAATCACATGAAGCGAGATAACTACAGAACATATTCTTACGATTTACACCAGTTAGAAATGTCTACCTTAGACCATAAACTGTGCAATAAACTCATGGGATGCTCTGCCTATAGCATATAAAATGCTTTGGTTACCCGGAGCTAGGCTTGGCTTGGCTTAAGGGAATAAAGGGATTAAGTACTTTTTAGCTTGTCTGTTTTTCAAAGAAAAAAGTTGTGTTGTTGACTCACTGGTGTTGTCGTGGAAAAACTTTAACCTTTTAAACTATCAAACCATGTGTCATCAAACTTCATTTTCTTGTTCATTACCACAAGAGCTACATTCTCATCAAGGGCCTCAACTCTTTGGTCCATTTTGACCTGATTTATCTCCCCTTTTTAAAAGCAAAAAAAAAAAAAAACCAAAAAACCTAACAGATGAGCATAGGCATCCACATGTGGTTCTTTTTTTTTTTTTTTTTTTTTTTTTTTTTTATGAACACAGGGCCAGGACTCTAAGTAAAGAATAAGTGACATCCCTTCTTGTTTTGCAGTAGATGTATATTGTAAGATTCAAAACATAGTGTGTTGATATGAATCCTATTGTTTTATTTTTTCAGGTGGTAGAAATGGCTACGGTGCCAAGCTGTGCAATATTTTCAGTAAAAAGTTTGTGGTGGAAACCTCGTACAAGGAATACAAGAAGGGCTTCAGACAGGTATGCAGCTTTCCCAGATGTTCATAAATACAGGGCTTACATATTGAGACGTCCTCTTAACATATCAGCCAAGTTTTATTACATGCAGTATTTTTGATATCTGTACAACAATCTAGGAAATACATGTTGTAATGTTGATAAAACAATAAAATGCATAGAATGTACCTACAACAGATAAATGAAATATTAAGATTTACAAACACTATAGCCTGTGAAATTTTAGAAAATCGACATTTTCTAAATTTTTTACGGACTTTGAGATTGTAGATTTAATGCCTGGCTGAGACATCTTAAGTCTTACAAATGTTTCCCTTGTGCCTGGTCAACACATTAAGGAGTTCCAGGATTGGTTGGCACGGTGTCAGGATAATGTGACTGGGTGTGGTTTCTTGCCACATGTCTACGGTGTGATATTGTAGTTAGGCATCAATATATTTGATGCATGTAGTCAAAAATTCCCAAATTACTGTCTACTATTGGTAGAACTTGAAGCCCAAAGAAACATTGACCTGCAAAAATAATCACTGAACACAGTAAAGCCTTCCCTGGTCTTGGTTTTACAGACGTGGACAGATAACATGCAGAAAACGAAGGAGCCAACAATCGTAGAGGCGAAAGAGGACGACTTCACCGCCATCACATTCTACCCAGACCTTTCCAAGTTCAAGATGGAGGAACTGGATAAGGACACGGTCGATCTGTTCACCCGCAGAGCGTACGATATCGCGGCCGCGACCAAAGGGGTTAAAGTTATGCTGAATGGAAAGCGAGTCCCAGTAAGAATTAGCATGCTTAGTATTGATACTCTCGTTTCACAAATTAAACTGATCAGGTTTTACATGACTTACTTATTTGATTCTCATCAGAACTGGTAAATTCCATTTAGTAAGGTAATACTCATTTTGCCCTTTGCCTCATGAATATTCATGTAGAAATATTTGAGGTAATGAATATTAATCTATGGAACCTAAAATCTATACATATGAAACAACAGAATTTTCTTTGTAGTGCATACTTTAGGATCTGAGATATAATATTGTATGAGTGCACAGGAGAGACTGATTAGGTGCTGTCTGATCTAGGTTTACTCTGTTTACCAAGGTGTCAGACGTGTGAGGTAGAGAGTTAAGTGGGGAAATAAAAGTATCGAGTGAGTGGTGTCCTCTCTTGCACTGTCCAGGTTTACTAAAAGTTCATTATCTTCTATTGTTGCTGAGTTGTGGGGGTTCAGGAATTTCTTAGCTGTGTATTAACAATTTTTGAGTTTTTGATATTGAGTGGAAAAAAAAATATTGAAAAGGGCTTCCCCATATTTAGGTAGGGTAATTAGTTGATGCTAGATTTGAAATTATGTTTTGATCTATTTTACAAATTGACCGTCCAGGGTGGCTGAGTGGTTAGAGCGTCCGCCTCAGGATCGGGTGATCGTGGGTTTGATACCGGGCTGTGACATACCAAAGTCGTAAAAAATTGGTACTGGTATAGCTCCCTTGCATGGCACTCCACATATAAGGATAGTTTCAGGACTAGTTGGCCCAGTGTCAGGTTAATGTGACTGGGTGTGGTATCATGCCACATGTCTTACGTGTGGCAGCACTATATCAAGTAGACATAGTCTCCATATGACTGAAATACTGTTGGTGGGATGTTAAACCCAACAAACATTACAAATTGTGATTTCTGGGGAAATGCTTTTATTTGTGTTAATTGTTACAGGTTAAGAGTTTCCGTGACTACGTAGACCTGTATGTGAAGGACAAAGTGGACGAGGCAGGGGCTCCCATCAAGGTCGTACATGATGTCGTTAACGATCGCTGGGAGGTTGCCGTGGCAATGAGTGAGAAAGGCTTCCAGTCAGCCAGTTTTGTGAATAGTATAGCAACCACAAAGGTAGGTCTAGCATGTGGTGATGTACCACCATGTGACAAATTTCAGACTCCAGTCAGCTAAAGTGACATTCAGTTTGATTATGTGTTTATTGTCAATAAGACACTTATTAACAGTAATAGAAGGGCGATGTTTTCCAGTGGTTATGCACCTGTTAGTAGAACTGCAGATATATTTGAACCCTGGTGGCAGGAATAAATCCTATCTAACCTTCCCAAAGCATAAAGTACTGGTCCAACCACAGAACCATTGAGAAGGATTAGTATTGAGAGATTAGTTATAAGATTTTGTTTTCGAAACAAATGTAAAAGAAATAGGTTTGAACCAAATAAATGTACAGTAAATACTTTTTTTTCTCATGACAAAGTTTATATATGCTCTTGTATTGTTGCATGGAACATTTTTGCACCCATATTTTACATCAAACTTAATCTGTCTATATGTGTGGCAGCTTAGCATTTTGGTAGTAAAAGATCTGGAAAACGGGGGCGGGGGTCCTTGACAGGTTTACTAAATGCTGCTCAGAAACACAGAGTGTTTTTCCCGAAAACCTTGAGTATGGGACTTTAAATCAGGTGTTAGTGGGAACCCTGTAGACTCCTAGGAACATGGCACAGATAGATCACTGCCCTTTGAATTTGAAGCCTCCTTAAGAATGTAATTATAGTCAGTGTTTTTTGTTTGTTTTTTTCAAACTATACGGAGAATATAGGCGGCATTTCCCCCTGCCTGGAATATATATTTTCCCCCGATTTTTTTTAACTTTCCCCCTACATAATTTTTATGAGTTTACATACCATATTGTGTGCATGGACTCACTGTTGTAGGTAAAGGTTATATTTTTAATAAAATTGTGCAAACATGTTATATCATTGTTTTTATTATTCTTTTATGCAATTAACCTTCATTAAATAAGAGTAAAATACAACAAGATACCTACATTATACATATTAGAAAAATTCCCCTATTAGCTTGTTCGGGCAATCCCCCCCCCCCCCATGGGCCCGGACCCTTTTCCCCCCAAAGTGAAAAAAAAACTCTGATAGTGAAAATAAAACCTACACAGTGTTGATATCCAGTGTTTTGTAATGTGACATAGTACTATCTTGTAATGTGGCGTGGGACTTCAGTATGAATTTCTGGTGTTTACAGGGTGGACGTCATGTTGACCATGTGGCAGACCAGATTGTCACAAAGCTGATCGAGGTAGTGAAGAAGAAAAATAAAGGTGGCGTTCAGATCAAACCCTTCCAGGTACTGTCTCATTCTGTCAAGGCAAAGAGCCTTTCTATGTTCCTTTCCAGTATTTTATTGAAATTTTAACCCTTGATCTTGCATACATTTTCTGACACCTTGGCATTTTGTATGTGAATATTCATGAGGTAGCAGGCTGATATTCATTCTCTTTGAAAACTTCTGATAATTCATGCTCCTTGTGACATACTGTTTGATGACAAATGCAGCAGTCAGCAAAAGGATACTGGTACTTCCCCCTTGCTAGAGTCAATCCAAAGCACACAAGGCGGTATGCCCATTTTCCCCCTGAAGAGAGTTTTTACCCAAATTGGCCATGTACCCCAAAAATTTCAGGGACTATATGAATGGATACAAAGTTGATTGTACCCCTGATTTCAGAACTCAATGGGCACCCTGTTAAATTACCTGTACATTGTTTTGCTTAAAGTTTTAGTGATATGACATTGTGTGGTATCATTTCACTACCAATGGTAAATATCGCTGGCTGAGCCTGTTCTGATACATCTCATATACTTATGTTAAAGAATGCTCCTTAATTATTTTTTAAAATTCGTCGAAAATATATGTGATCTTTTTCTATATTGCCAGAAATTTTCTATAAATACAGTATATTGTACTACATATTGCAAGTATTGTTTTGCATATTGTACTGTATTACAGTCAGAAGCAGCTTATAAATTTGAGGCAGCTTTATCAGTCTTGTAAGCAAAGTACCCAAATGACTGAAATAATGATGGAAGGATGTTAAACCTAAGATTAAAAAATAAGAAATGCTTCTATGTTGCAGGTGAAGAACCATCTATGGGTGTTTGTCAACTGTCTAATAGAGAACCCCTCCTTCGACTCCCAAACCAAGGAGAACATGACTCTCCAACCCAAGTCGTTTGGATCTAAATGTTCTTTCTCTGAGAAATTCATCACACAGGTAATGCCCTTCTTTAAGGTTTTTGTGTCACCTGCTGTAAGCAGAGCTGACACAAATATAGGGATCATTTTTCCGTCGTCTGTCCGTCACACTTTCCTATCTCGCTTCAGTAAGTGACATGTGTTCCAAAGAACACTTCTTAATATTACAATCAGGCAGATACGCAATATTAATTCTGCTTAAATTTGATATGATGCAACACTTTTTAGAGGATTTTCATTCTTAATTGAGTGTGACTGATTTCTGAAAACAAGTAGATATAGTGATTGGCCGTGTCAGAATTCAGGGGTGTAAACTTCCTAAAATAATCTCTGGTACTGCCCTTCTGAAATGAAGAAAATTACAAAGAAATATTCTGATAATTCATTTGTCATGCACTAATGTTCCATGGCGAGCGGTACAATGGAATTTTACACCCACTGTAATTGTATTTAAGACATATTACATATTGGTAACTCATTTAAATTAATTAATCAATTAGCTTTACCAAAACACAACGTGTATTCTGGTGTAACAAAATGGACGAGAGTCGGTACAATCACCGCGTAATTTGTAACGTCCTCACCTGAATGCTTATCTAGGATGAATGAATATAGACATATGAAGTTGAAAGTTTACCCTATTTATATTTTTGATGTTTCACCTTCTACATTATATTAGTGACACCTCTCAGTATTGAAAGAAAAGGGTAATATTGAATTGACCAATAAAGCTCATCTGTTTTTCCGTATATTTACTTGTGTTGAACCTGCATGATTGTAAGACGTTTGTACACGTAATTGCGCAGGTCAGTAAATGTGGTATCATCGAGAGCATCCTCAGCTGGATGAAGCTGAAGGCACAGGCACAGCTGAACAAGAAATGCCACGGTGCCAAGCACTCCAAACTGAAGGGTATTCCCAAGTTGGACGATGCTAATGACGCTGGGACGAAACACTCGAGTGAATGTACACTGATCCTGACTGAGGGAGACTCAGCCAAATCTCTGGCAGTGGCAGGTAGGTTCAACATGCACATTTATCCGTAGAAATTGTAGGGACTCTTTATATGAAGGCGTACAAAGTTAGGAAAAACAGGAATTGTACCCCCAGTTTTAAAATTAATGGGCACTCAGTAGTGTAAATCAACATCCCCAGTAACAGTAGTTGTAGGGACTCTTTTTTAGGAAGGGGTATACAATTAAGGGGTGAAGGGAAAATAGTAAATTAACAGTAAAAGAACTGCAAAAAGAAACTGGCTTGTAGAAAGGATGAACGTTTTTAAGAAAATATTAGTGTGGCCTTCAATCGTGTATCAATGTATATCATGCCAAGTCAGAATTTGCGATTAATCAGTATTACAGCACATCTATATTGATTAATATTCCTGTTTTCCTAAGCCTCTTTGTCTTTTTTTTTTCCAGGTCTGGGAGTGGTTGGTAGAGACAGGTATGGTGTGTTCCCACTAAGAGGTAAAATGTTGAACGTCAGGGAAGCTTCTCACAAACAGGTAAACTTCTGACAAAGAGAAGTAGTTTATACTTTTAGCAAGGGATCATTACACTAGATTTTTAGAGATATGTTGTAATGTCTGCATAAAATTAAAATCAGCCCTGCCTGTAACACTCGGCAGAGGAGTTGGCAGTATCAAGAGATAGATAAAATGCTATTGAAATCTGGTTAATGGGAGGAAATCTCTTGTAATATGTCAGCCAGTCATATATAGTACTTTAAAACATTGCTCATAATCATTTACATGTGCTTCTTGGGATCTGTTAGAAAGCGAGATTTGGTGATTTGTTTTTGTCTTGTTGATTGCACATAAAATATGCAAAATGCCAGAAATAATAAATAAAAAACAAAATAGTCATTTAATCAGTAAAATTTTTTCACAAATTAAATCTGAATTTCTTCATATTGTTGAAGGCAAAGCAGTGTTGTAGAGATAATCATCCCATTTAGCGATAGCTCTAGTTTCCAGATTCTAAAATAAAAAAATCTCAAGAGTTTGACCCCTTTTCTACTCTGCTCTCATATTGCTGTTGCTTCAGATCATGGAGAATGCAGAGATCAACAATGTCATCAAGATCATGGGGCTCCAGTTCCGGGAGAAGTACGACGACCCGGACAAGCTGAAGACGCTGCGGTACGGTAAACTGATGATCATGACTGATCAGGATCAGGACGGATCTCACATCAAGGGACTTCTCATCAACTTCGTCCACCATTTCTGGCCCAACCTTTTGAAACGGAACGTTCTGGTGGAGTTCATCACTCCTATCGTTAAGGTAAGAAAGTGGTTGAATGACTAGGGGGCCTGTTAAAGGGGACTTTGGGTTTATATTAGGGGCCACTTTATTGTAGCCTCTTGCTTTGCTTTGAGAATTTGGGGCATAGATTTTTAATGTGGTTTCACAGAAGGGGGTATATAGAAAAAGTGCAATCATGTGTGGCGTCTTGCAACATTCTAAGCTCGCATTACATGAAAATAAGTTGAGATGGGGGGTATGAATCACATTAAGTTAAACAGGATATATATGAACATTCATGAGGTTTAAGGGATTATTCTGCGTTTTACAGGTGACCAAAGGCAAGGAAGAACATTCATTTTACAGTTTGCCAGAGTTCGAGGAGTGGAAACAAGGCACTAGTAACTGGAACACCTGGAAGATAAAGTATTACAAAGGTTTGAAATCTTTGCTCTTCCACTTAGCTGTTTTTCTGTGATCATACAAGCTTTAATATTGAATTTGATCCATAAATCACTGTAAAAGACATAACAGATATTGCACACAAATGGTTGCATCTTTTTTATACGCCTGGCGATAGAAGGGATATGTTATGGATTCATATGCAGTTGTTTGGCGGACAGGTGGTCTGCTCTCTCTTTAAACAAACAAGAACCAATCTTTACCAAATTTGGTCACAGTGTCTATGGGAAAAATATCTCTGCGAAGTTCATTAACCAGCCAGAATGTCTTGGACACTCCAGAGTTAAGGCCTTCAATTTGTTTGCTAAATTAACAGTGTCTGCGCTCTAACTCAAACAAACATGAAGCAATCTTGTATGGGCACAAGACCGCCAAATTGATAATCAGCCAGAATGCCCAGACATTCTGGAGTTTGGCCCTTAAAAAAATGACCCAATTAATACTGACAAATGTGAACCTAATTAGGTCAAAATGTGTATTGGCAAAGTATCTTGAGAGTTTGATGATCAGTCAGAATGTCTCAGACACTCCAGAGTTGCAGCCCCTGAATTGATAAAATTGCAGGATGGGCATATTTTGTGATAACCAGCACTTTTGTTATAGTTTCACAAATGAATACTAACTTATTACAAAATGGAAAAATAAAAAAGAAAGACTTTAACAACAAAATGAAAGTAGATAAAATTTCACTTTTTCTTTTCTTAATCCTTTACTGTATGTAGACTTATTTTGACACATAGGCAAACAGAGCAGACCCAGATCATACAACTCCTATAGGAGCTGTCTGATCAGGCTTTCCTCTATTTGCTCATACAATATTGTAGCTCAGTTTCTACACAGTGATCATTGGCAAAGATAAATCCATCATTTCATAAGCTGTTTAAATGTCAGTTATTTAATATTCATCAAGTCATAAATTTGTACATGAATATTCAGGAGGTAAAGGGTAAATCTATTCTTATTTTATTAATTTATAACACACTCCAGGTTTGGGTACCAGCACTTCTAAGGAAGCCAAGGAATATTTCAGTGACATGAATCGTCACAAGATCGCCTTCAAATACTCAGGGACGGAGGACGATGCCTCTATCAATCTCGCCTTCAGCAAGAAAAAAATTGAGGAACGGAAAGAATGGCTGACACACTGGATGAATGACAAGAAACAGAGAACAGAAATGGGATTACCAGCAGTAAGTGGGAGGCAGTGTTTGCAACACTAGTTGTGTCACCTGCTGTTAGCAGAGGCTATACATCATAGGGATCACTTTTCTGTCATCTGTCTGTCCGTCACACTTTTTTTCGTCATGCTTCAGCAGGTGACACATGTTCCAGAGAACACTCATGTTCTTAAACTTGCCATAGCCAAGACTGCATATTTCCAAATTTAAGTTTTTACCATCTGATATCAATTTCTCTTTACCGTCCTTGGTGGCCTTGTGGTTAGAGAGTCCATCTCGGGAACAGGAAGACCTTGAATTTAATCCCCAGCTGCAACATACCAGAGTTGTAATAAATGGTACCAATAACTCCATTGCTTGAGGTTCATCATAAATACAGGGTAGTATCATGCTGTATTTTAGGTTTATTAGATAAATGGAATTGTGTTAAAGCAGTGTGGCAGTACTATATCTGTCTTGGGTAGAAAAAAGTCCCCAAATGACTGAAATACTGTTGGTAGGACATAGTCCTGACTGTAAATGAGCATTGCAAAGTTCTCAGTGATTTTGGCCAAATGAAATAAATGTATGTTTCTTTTGATTTCCACTATCCCCCATTCAGATAGATGTACTCCTGTTATATGACAATTTAAGGGTCTCATGGGGGCAATATAAATATTTTTTTTACTTTCTTTTTTTCTCAGCTGTACCTGTATGGTAAGGACACGAAGTCCATCTCCTACAACGACTTTGTAAACCGTGAACTGATCCTGTTCTCCAATATGGACAACACACGTTCCATCCCGTGTCTTGTGGACGGACTGAAGCCCGGACAGCGTAAGGTCCTGTACACGTGCCTAAAGAGGAACCTAGTCAACAAGGAGATAAAGGTGGCTCAACTTGCTGGATCCGTGGCGGAACTCTCCGCCTACCATCACGGCGAGGTATGCCCTTCACTATCACTGCTAGGCTAGAGTTCCCGCGGTCAAGGAGAAATCAGGAATTATTTTCTTGATGTTTATACCTCCAGGTACAATGTATATGTGGGGCAATATTGGAGTCACATACATCGGTCTGTTGGTCGGTCAATCTGTAGATAAGATTTGTCCGCCCTATTTCTTGGCTACTTTTGGATGGATTTTGATGGCTGATAAGTACCAAGCCTAGTTGAGCATATTGTTGGCATGTCATGATTCGCTTGATTTTGAATTAGGTTTGGCCTTTTGTTATATTCCTGGAAACTGTCCGACATGGGAACAGAAACTGTGACAAAGCAATGTCGGGGGGGTATTCATCATTTTCAATGATGATTCTTATTTGCAGTGTTATCAATAGGAACTGGCTGCATGCTTGATTGACTGCTCTAAACAATATTTTGCTGATCTCTGGGTTACCATGTAATGGCAAAAATGAAAAATAAAAATCAATTTGGGAATTTTGTAAAAATTTGACCGAAGTCGTGAATTTTGAAACTAGAAACTGATTGATTAATTGTGAAATGAACAGAAGGAGTTAAAAGTATGGAACTAATAAAACTCTTTTACACATGATGTAGTTCTCAGATTCTTTGTTTCTGAAAGTAACACTACTTAAACACTTAGGAAGGTAATATTGAACTCTTTTAAAAGATTAACACTGAGTATTGGTCAGGAAATTAGAAATTTCATACAAACACACACACAAAAAATATCTCTGCTCAATGTGATTTTTTTTTTGTGTGTCAAATTCCACTTTCTTGCTTTTGCGCAATTGTGAGTGAATGCTACTGCAGGGTGAGTGAAAAATCAAAGCATTCCTTTGTAATTTTCTTGATTGTTCTCTCTTATATTTATGAAGTATGAGGAAGGGCGAGAAATGATTTTAGGAACTTGATGTCCCTGGCTGTTAGATAAGATAATCTTTACCTACATCTGTGTCTTTACAGGCCTCTCTGATGGGAACCATCATCAACCTGGCACAGAACTTTGTGGGCAGCAACAACTTGAACCTGCTGCAGCCTTTAGGACAGTTTGGTACCCGGCTTCACGGAGGCAAGGATGCCTCCAGTCCCCGTTACATTTTCACCATGCTCAGGTGGGGAACCAGTCTTTCTCTTCTTTATATTAAAAGACTGTAGTGATGAAAATAAGGTTAATCCTTTAGAATCACAAATGTTTGGGCTTTATTCAGGTATGATAATGTTATGTACTACTTAGGAAAAAGTGAATGCTATATTGCAGAATAATGCACGGTGTTAAATTCAGATGTGAAGTAATCTTATCATGAAAGCTGTAGGACTGAGTGATTAATTACAAAGCATCTGAATGCAACACTGCATTATTCTGAGATATAGCACGAAAAATGAAATTGTCTTTCTGTTCTTACTAGACTGAAGTTTTGGAAGTGGTATAAATGTGTTTATTTTATTAGCTTGTCTGTTTAAGTCAAGATATTATCTATCTGGTTGTTGGTGTTGTCATCATGAAAACTTTGGCCATAACCTCTGAACTATTAAAGCTTCTGTCATCAAATTTCACATACTTGTTCACTATCACAAGGGCTGCATTCTCATCAAGGGCCATAACTCTAAGGTCTATTTTCATCAAGTTTATCTCCCCCTTTTAAACAAAAACCCAGAGAAGCATTGGCATTCACATAAGGTGCTCTTGTTACACTTTACTTAAGAACTCATTTGACTTCATTCATATTGTGTTACTTTTGAATCATGCATCTATTGGAAAATATTTGCATACCACAAGCTCTCTTAGCATGCTTTGTTTTTCATAATAGAATTGTGTTAATTGCAGTCCCCTTACCCGGATGCTTTTCAATGTGAATGATGAGCCGCTTCTCAACTTCCTGTATGATGACAACTTGAGGATCGAGCCGGAGTGGTACTGCCCCATCATTCCCATGGTGCTTGTGAACGGTGCCGAAGGTATCGGGACAGGCTGGAGCACTAAGATTCCAAACTATGACGTGAGAGAAATCGTGGCAAATCTGAAACGGCTGATAGATGGGGATGAAACAGAACCAATGGTGAGTTATTTAGGTCACATGGTCTTTAAATTTGTTGATCTGCATGAACTGGTTGACGCCATGTCAGGAAAATGTTACTGGGAGTGGTATCATGTCACATGTCTACTGGGTGATATTGCAGTGTGGCAGCACTATATATGTTGCAAGAAAACATCTCATCTGTCGCATGTTGATGGAGTCTCTAAATGAAATAATGTCAGCGAGATGTTTAACTCAACAAATAAATATAAAGAAATCTTCAGATTATGCCATATATGGGCCACAGATGAAGAATGGAAAGTAGCCCTTTGTTAGGATGTGTTAGTATGTATCCTGAAATAATATTTTATGGAAAAATTCATTTTTTAAGTTCCCGGTAGTGTCTTCGGATTTTTCATGTGAGGAAGCCTTCCAGCTGGCTTGCGGTAGGTCAGTGGTTCTACCCAGGTACCTCTGTGTACTCAGTGTCTTCCTCCACCTGTAAATAGCTGGAAGTCACTATATGATTGAAATACTATCGCAGCGACGGTAAACCCCAATACAACAACAACAATAACATTTTAAAGTTTGCCAGATAAATGAAATCAAATGTTGAAAAAATGTATTGACAGAGTTTTCCATGACGTGCAACACTTTAAATATTTTAAATGACCTCTTGATATGTATAAAAGAATAAATAGAAGAATGTGTGAGTCAAAATGGACAATTTTGTACATCGTGGAAAATCCTGATACATGAAGATTGTTGTTCATTTAGACTGATGTATATAAGTGTGTGGCCATTTTAAACAGATGTTTAAGCACCTTTCAAGTTAATGGCTGTAAACGTAAGTCTTGCATTTACCATTCTTGGCTGGGTGACCTGTGTACAAACTGTATTACAAACTATGTGTTCTGTTGTGTAGACCAGGTCAAGCATTGACATATTATTCTGGTGTAAATAAATTTGACTATGTCTGTAAACACTGGAAAGGTCTGATAACTAGATCTTGATTTTGTTTTAGCTACCCTCTTACAAAAACTTCAAGGGCACAATCCTGGCACTAGCTGACAACAAGTACATCTGTAACGGAGAGGTATCCGTCGTAGATGACCAGACCTTGGAGATCACGGAGTTGCCCATCCGTACCTGGACGCAGAACTACAAGGAGGAAGTGATCGAACTCATGTTGAATGGCACAGAGAAGGTCCCTTCTATGATCACGTAAGTAAAAATCTTGGGAGTTCCATAATTTTGGTGTCTTCTAGGCTGGAGATTTAATTGTCACAAATTTGGAATATCAAGAGAGCATCTAATGGCCTCTGTCTGTCCCAGGTTTTTCCTCAGCATTTATTGGCTGGATCATTAACTTTGCGAAAAATTTGAAAATATAATTAGCTAAAATTTCAACATCCAAAATATCTCCTGTTAACCCTTGAGTGAGAGATCTGTATACAGACTACTGTATGACAGGTGTAAGGAAGAGGTTTTTTCATTTTCAGGGACTACAAAGAATACCATACAGATGCCACTGTTAAGTTCACAGTGAAGCTGTCGTCGGAGAAGCTCGCCATGGCTGAGGAAAATGGTCTACACAAAGTGTTCAAGCTGCAGACTTCCATCTCCATTAACACCATGGTACACCCATTTGTACTTTAATTTATGAGACCGTCGTTGTAATTGGCTCACCTAAAGGTCCATACTCATTTTTCTTTAAACTCTCAAGAGGGGCAGATTTTATGGTAGATTTACTTTTTACATGGCTTCAATTTTGGGAAAGTAGGAAAAACTGAATTCTCATATGTTTTGCATATTTAAAAAAACCCCCCCCCCCCCCCCCCCAAAAAAAAAAAAAAAAAGAAAGAAAAAAAAAAAAATACCAACCCACTGATGAATATTGGTTATTGATACAGTATATTTTAAACCAGCATTATTTTGTAATAATGGTCTGGTTTATTTTGATGTGTAAATGAGTATTATAGACACTTGTTTTCATATCTTTGCTTAAATTTTTAAAGAGACATCTTCCCTGAGACCTATTTCCTGTCCCCTTCATCTTCTATATCTCTACTGGAAGCTACTGGTACATAAATAATGTTTGGTAGTTTCTCAGTGTAAAGTTTACCATCCCTGTGGCAGTATTTCTGTCACATAGCGACATCCAGCTAAGTGGAAAATTCCAGTTAGAACTACCAACCAGCTAGAACGCTTCCTGACATGAAAATATCTGATTGACTCATGTGGGACTCAAAACAGTGGAAAGTGGCTTTGCAAAACATGTCAAGGGGTTATATCAGGAACATTGATTCTAAAAATAGAAGAAAAAAAATGATGGATAGCTGTAAAGGAGTTTGTTGTATAACTGGGTGTCAACTGTCCTTGCAGGTTCTGTTTGATGAGAATGGTGTGATCAAACGTTACAACAGCGTGGATCAAATCCTGCGAGAGTTCTTTACCTTGCGACTGGAAATGTACAAGAAGAGGAAGAACTATCTTGAGGGCATGCTGGCCGCCGAGTCGCTAAAGCTGGACAACATCGCTAGGTTTATACTGGAGAAGATTGAAGGCACAATCACTATAGGTGAGTCTGGTTAAAGTCTTGAGTGTATGTTTAAACTGATATCATCTGTCTATATTTTCATACAACTTCCATATAGTCTGTCTTGATGCTTGCAGGGTACTTTGCATCCAAAACTTTTAATTTGGATTAGAAGTTGAGGTTGCATTTAACTTTTGACAGACATTGTGCATTTTATTTTCCCTGAAATTAATTGGTGGCAGTACCTGCTGGCCCCTGTGGCCCAGGCTAGTTTGCAAAATGTTTTAATTTTCCCAACTTTTACTCCTGGATACATATCGTATGTACCCGTCATTTGAGTAATTGCAACATTGCAAGTTGAACAAGGAGCAAGAATCTTAACAATCCAGAAAATTGTAATTTGCAAAATCAAATCACTTTGCAGTAGTTCCAGTTAAACATTTGTAACAGCCATCTTTCATCTCAGTATTAAACCTTACCATGCTAAATTTCTTAATTGGACTTGTCCTTGCTTCATTTTGGACTGTACCATCTGTTGTTTATGGGCGTATATTCTGACCGAATAGCAAACAGTGCAGACCATGATAAGATTACACAATTGTGCAGGCTGATCTTGGTCTGCACTGGTCGCTAAGGCAGACACAAATACCCTCAGCATTGTAAGGGTTAAAGCTTGTCGTGCTTCTGTTATTCAGAAAACAAGAAGAAGAAGGACCTGATAGACATGTTGGTAAGACGAGGCTATGACTCCGACCCTGTCAAGGCCTGGAAGGAAGTTCAGAACAAGGGGAAGGTACTGCCACTTGACTTTTCATCCTCCTTACCTCATCAATATTTATGTGCAAAGTTAATACGAATTTGTGAATATTTATTTTCTCACAAATTTCAACCCTGTACCTCATGAATATTCATGAACAAATTTATGACTTCATGAATATTTATTAATTGAATTTAAAATGAAATCATGAATTTTTCTTTGCCGTATGGACTGTAGAAACTGAGCTACAATCAGAGGATATCAAAATTAGTCAACTTAGGTTTTTCTGGGTTTGGTCTGGTTGCCAGTGAGTCAATATGAATGAATGGGTTAAGGTTTTTGTTTACAATAAATCAAGTTTAACTTACGGAGTAACACTAGCAACATTCAAATATACTGATGTGTTTGGGTTAAATAAAATATGTAGCCTCAGTATGCAATAATTGAATGACTCTGTTATGTTTTCCATTTCTTTTGTACTTTATAAGAAATGTAAAAGACAAGATGACATATGATTTAAGCACAAAACGGTTTAATATGCTCAATTTTGTATTTTGATTTCAAATGTAGCTCAATGGAAAATTTAACATATCATTATGGTTGCCAGTATGTAAGGCAATCCATTTGGGGATGAAAAAAAAAAGAAGACAATGTCTTAAACCTTAACTATAAATCAGCACTCACTCCAGAAAATTGAAACTGCTACGCATATTTAGGTATCGGGTATTCTTGAAAATGTATCATTTGTAATAATGATTTGTAATAATATCTTGGATTCATACTTTGGCAGTCACTTTTGGAAAATTTATTTTGCCAAACATATTGAAATTCAAAAACAAAAACATTCAAATTTTCTGAGTATTTTCAGTTATTAAGTTTCCCAAATGAAATTTGGAGACATATTGTTTATTTTATCACACAAATAACAACATTGTAAAATTTTCATTGTGCATTTTTGTTGGGATCAATATGCCTTCTGTGCAAGTCAAATGTTTCAATGTTGATGGCTGAATGATTTTCAAAGCTGGCCTATTTCGATTAAAAATCAATTCATTGGGTTTTCAATATATCTGATGTTTTTGAGTTGGTTTACAAACTAGAAATGAACTTGTTATTTAAATGTCTTCATGCTACGCTTTATTAAAATTGCTGCCAGGACAAGATACACTCTGTAAGTATAGAAGCTGGCAGGAGACTGTTACAGGAGAGATCATGGTTGTAATGTTGTGTTGAAATGTCTTGTAGATATTGTGGTGAGGCAATTACCTGTTTCACTCATACAGGTCGCAGTGTGTCGTGCGTCAGTGTGTCTGTAATTGTAAGACAAATGTCAAGGTGTTGCTATAGCCTTGACATCGTCTGTGTGCAAAAGTTTTATGTCAGTCATTATGTTTTAACTTCACTATATGAAATAAGTCGAGCTATTCTACTCACCCTGGCATCAGCGTCTTCGTCACACCTTGGTCAAGGTTTTGCGTGCAAGTTATTAAAAAGCATATATCTTGGTAACCAGTTTTGCTCATTGATTAGATACTTCACTCAGGTCTTCAAGGGCATTAAATAAACAAGTTAGATGACTCTTGACCAAATTTAATGCAAATTATGGCCCTTTTTGAACTAACAACCTAAACACAAGTACTTCATATTGATATGATAGACTCTCTATCTTGATCTTCATAGGGTTTTCCATGACTTAACAAATTTGTCCATTTTGATCCTCAAATTGTCTAATTTTTAAAATTTGCCTCCTATCTGTATATAGAGTGCCTCCTATCCTTATATAGAATTGTTACATGACCCCTATTTGACAAGACCATGCCTTCAGCATGACCTAATTACAAGTTTTAACACTTGTAAGAAAGAAAGAAACTGGGTGGGGGGACATTGAAAGTAGTCATGCCTTTTTCTAGGTGCCCTGTGAATCATATTTCCGAAAAAGAAAATACTTAAAAATAATGTAACCTCCTAAATGACCAGTTTGTCCGAGTACTATTCTCTCCCAATCCAGAGGTTTTTGCAAGATTTTCTTTCCCAATTACGTAAATAATTTTGTGTTCCCAAAGTACCTAGGAAAAGAATAGGTTAATTCTATTTCTTCTTTTTTTCCTACTGCCTTGTCTAAGCATTCAAGGAATTCTGAATAATAAATCCTTACGGGAGTCATTGCTCAGGAGTTGTCAGAGTGAAGAGATGGACAGGAAGTATTGTGCAAGCTTAAATTCTGTTGTATCATTATGTCATGATTGTTGTTCACCATCAGCTGTTCTGGTGTTGTTTTGTGTCACATGTTGTACGCAGAGGTGACACATAGGAATCACCTTTTCCTTTGTCTGTCTGTCCGTCACGCTTTAGAAGGCAACATGTGTTCTAGAGAACACTCCTGTTAATGAAGATATTACGACGTTTGTCTCTATTTTCACATTTTTGTTGGAAAAAAGCATGTCAGTAGAGAAGTACTTTGTTTCATTTCAAAGCATGATATTTTGATAATTTGGAAATATTAGATGATCTCTTGCCAGTAACCATGGTTTTGAGATGCCACGTATTTGCCCATGGATTCATAATTGTTTACATAATTCATAATTTCATGCTGACTCTTCATGTATATAGTGTCGGTAAACATGCACTTCCAAATATTTTGTTGCACTTATGTTTGGTACCATTTTTACCCCGTTGGCCTTTGATATAAAGCAATTCCTTAGTCATTTAGAATTATTGGTCTCAGTGGTGGAGTGGTTATGGTGTATGCCCAGTAATCAGGTGGTCATGGGTCTGATCCCCGGTAGCAACATAGCAATGTTAAAAATAGGACAGAAATATCTTCCACGTGCTTGCCTCTCAGCACATCCGTGTACTTCTGGGCTGTTAGAATAATGTGACTGGTCGTGGTATGTCTGTCACTGTGAGGTAGCATTCTGTCAAACTCATAAAGTCCCCCAGGGCCTTTCTTTTTTCTGATGCAGTTTTACACAAATTTGTTATTAACCCACAGGTTTTTACTTTCCCAGAGTATGGTAAGAAAGCCCTTTTCTCATCACAATTAAAAAAAATACTGTCAGTGAGATGTCAGCCATTAAGAAAGGAAAAGGGAAAAATAGGTCAGAACTAAAAGCTTCATTATTCTGATATTTTCAGTGGGGCCTAAATGAAAACTATGTTGTAGTGCTCTGATATCCCATCAAAATCGCCCCAACACATTTTTTTTTAGGTCTTTGAATTGATTTTTTTTGTTTATCTTTTTGTGTCCATTCTGTGGGAAAAAAAAACACTTTTGGCTATATTTTTATCATTTGAAATTTAAAAAAAAAAAAAAAAATACTACCTTACCTACCCACCCCTGGAATTCAGGGTCAGAGCACTACAAACAATTTTTTAATGATGGTCTGGTCCAAGACAGTGATTCTGAGTTTGAAGTGTTTGTCATCACCCCAATTAAACCTTTCATTGATAAGTGCAGATCTTTAAAATAGATGTTTTTTCAGGTAAAGCCTGGATATTCTTTCTTGGGACTGTTGAAACATCAAAAAAAAAAAAAAAAAGAAGTAGAATAAACAAACTTTTGTTCTTTTGTTCAAGTTGACTTAAAATTGAACCATATTCCTCATAAATTTGCATGCGTAAAATTTCGATTGAACGTGTCATTTTTCAAGAGATGGGCTCTAATTGGAAGCTTTATGCTAGGGCTTATTTGTGTTTTCTGTTTGTCTAGATGATTGACGATGACTTGAACAGTGACAAGCAGGAGGAGGAAGATGCCGAGGCTGGGCGCGACTTTAACTACATCCTGGGCATGCCTCTCTGGAGTCTGACCAAGGAGAAGAAGGATGAACTGTGTAACAAGAAGGAGGCCAAGGCTAAGGAGCTTACAGACCTGCGCAGGAAGTCTCCCAGTGTCCTCTGGAAAGATGACCTCGAAGCATTCCTTATGGAACTAGATGTACAGTGATTTTTTTTTTTTTTTTTTAATTTATTTATTGATTTTTTTAAAAATAATGTTATAAATAAAAAGGGAAATCATAAGATAATGAAAATGTTTTAAATTAACAAAACAATAACCTAATAATAGGTGGTATATGTCATAGAAAGTTTCAATATAACATTAGAATTATAAGAATATTACAAATTTCATTGAATTATATCATTTGAGGAAGAAAAAAAAAGCTATTTCTTACTTTCATATCAATGGACTGTCATTTTCATTACATGAAGATGTAATTTGCGCTTGAAATGTCAAGGTCACTTGAGTTGTTAGAAATTGTTTTTGGTATTCATAGGCTAAATTTTAATGTCTGCTCTATAACTTCCATATCTATGTTTGGATTTTCATGAAACTTTACAGATTTGTTTGTCATGACACAAAGGTGTGTTGCGCACATCAACCATATGCACGCTTAAAAGGTCAGCGCAGTTGAAGGATCATAACCCATTTCCATTATTTTCATGTTTCTATCTGGCAAAAATTCATGGGGGGTTTTCACCGTTAGGGACTTTCGATAGTATTGCTCACTATACTGACAAAGCCTTGTTAATAATTGGTAGTTAAATGTATTAATAAAAAGCCTTTGTCTCATCCTGTGTTTTAGAGGGTAGAGCAGGCAGAAA
>CM037788.1:6486020-6536020 GCA_021229015.1 Solen grandis
CTCTGTAGTCATGTTGCTAGTTTTATGATTCTACAGAGAGTATCTTTCTTATTTACCTATTTAACTTTCTTATTTACTTACGAAAACATAGTTATTCAATTTATATGATTTCTTTATGCTTTAATTCAGTACAACACTTTTACTGTGAAATCATTAATTTCATGGTGGTTTTTATCCACTAATATTAATCCCCACAAAAACTTGCCTCTTATAATAGTTCTTACATTTTCTAGAACATAGATCCACAAATAAATGTACCCACGAAATGCCCGTAGTTACATAACCCTTTCCCTCATATAGACTCATTTTGACGCACTCAATAGGTACCACATAAAGCCTGATCTGCAGAAAGCCAAACTCAAACCTTACCAAATTTAATTGTAAAATCCTCATTACCAGACCACTGAGGAGCAGCGAACAGCATAAAACCTGATCAGCCTGCGAGTTACTCGCAGGCTGATCTGGTTTTATGCTGTTCGCATAGGTCTTTTCATGGTTTCCTCTATGAGGGAAAGGGTTAATCAGCAAAATTTAATGTCAACGAAAATTAATGATTTTACAGTACAGAAAGAGACTGAAGTTATCCTTACATTATACCTATGTTTGACCTTAAGAAGTTGTAGTTATATAGGAATCACATGCATTGTCAAGCTTTATTTCATGACCTGTTGCATCCTATACAAAGAATACAATATGTTTTCACATCGTTGAATCAAAGTGATTTAGCATTGGTATTTAATAACACCTTCAGTTATAGCTCAAGGAATGTAAAATTCAGAGAGAAAAAGTGAAAGATGTGAACACTTTTTTCGTATTTCTCTTGATTATATTGTTTCAAATTTGGGAAGTGCAAGTGATAATTTTAGAAATTTTATCACCCCTGAGCTTCAGGATTTATTTTATTTAATAATATCATATTTTTAATAATTTCTAACTGTAGTTTAGTTCATTGTAATTCTGCCATCAAATTATAAAAGCTTGAGAAGTTTCCGCCAATAATATATTTAAGGAAATATATACCTTTGGACATGTAACTTTTCTATTTCATTCTATTTAACCCAAGACTTCTATTCCCAACAGAATGTGAAGGTAAGAGGGAATGTTGATGAGTTTTTGAAGACACGCTTGCTTCGAGTTGCTTGAAATTTGATAAGAAAGGGAAACATGGCTTTAGCAAAGCTTACATGTTTCAGAACTATTTGCAGTGAACCGGTAGTTAAGTAAGGTTAAGTGTTCCACTTGAGTGTCACCCCTGTCACTGTCGGTTGGGGATATTTTGAGAACTTTGCATGGTTTGTGATACATTTTGGTGGTAGTTAGAAGTGGCTTAAACTGTCCCCAGTGGCCTTTGTGGTTAAAAGGTCTGCCTTGGGAGTTGGAGGTCGTGGGTTTGATCCAGATCCCGGCTGTGACATACCAAAATCATGAAAAAGGGGGAAAATGGTACTGGAATAGCTCTCTTGCTTGGCACTCAGCATTAACAGGTAGTTCCAGGACTGGTTTGCCCACTGTCATAATGATGTATAATGTGACTGGGTCTGGTGTCATGCCACATGTCTGCTGCTTGATACCGATTTCTGACAGAACTATATAATTATGTCTCAAATAGACAAAGTTTCCATATGACTGAAATACTGTTGGTGGGATGTAAAATCAATCAACAAAATATTAGCTTAACCCTTTGCCATCACTAGGCACATCAACGTCATGGGTTGGAGTCCAGGTCAGGTTACCCAGAATGCCTTCAAACTGGCTCTCAGTTGGTTTTGGTTCTACCAGGGTGCCTGGGACAAGTTCATTATTGTCCGATATTGACCATTAGGTCTAGTAGAAATGGCTTTGGAATAATAAAAAAATACTAAATTCCACTTTGTTTACAGACTAGCAAGCAAGCATTACCAAACATATATGCATTGTCAGTGGCATTAATGTCATCCAGACAGGTCTAGTGTTACGTGTATGACCCTTAAATATACTTACGTGAGCATTATAGCCCTCTCAAATGTTTCCAGTATAATAGAAGCTAAATATTGTGTAACATATTTGACATTGATAAGAAAATGAGATTATTACATGCTGTTAACATAGATTAAATATTTATTATGCCCCTTTTAAAGAAGAGGAAGTAGTCAGTCAGTCAGAACTTTGTCTGAGTGATAACTTAAGTTCTAAGGTCTTTGAATCTCAAACATTGTATGGTTGTTGCCTAGCAGAAGAACCCTTTTAAATTTGGGGTCAGTGTATCAAAGGTCAAGGTCATATGTCAAACTCCTACAAATACTGTTAGTCAAACTTTGTTGTCAGACAATAACTTAAATTCTAGGTAACCTTTGGGCCTCAAACTCTGTATGGTTGTTGCTTACGATTAGCTAAATAACCCTGTAAAATTTGGTGTCAGTACTTCAAAGGTCAAGGTCACAAAATCATATGTCAAACTCTCAAACCCTATTAAATTTGGTATCAGTACTTCAAAGGTCAGGGTTATATGATAAACTCTCACAAGCACTGTTTATTAAGCTTCCTTGTCCAAGTGATAACATTAGTTTTAAGTAACCCTTGGGTCTGAAACTTTGTACATTTGATGCTTATAACCAGCAAAAAAAAAAAGTTTGATTTTAGGGTCAGTACCTTAAAGGTCTAGGTCACAAGGTCATGTGTCAAACTCCCACAAACCTTGTTAATTTACAAGAAACACTTGGGTCTCAGTCTTGGTATTGTCGTTGCTTCTTACCAACAGAAAAATCTTGTCAATTTATGGGCTAGTACCTCAGTGGTCAAGGTCATATTTTAAAGTCTTACAAACATTGTAAATGTTAAATGTGTTACTGACAATTTTACTGTTGTTTAAATCTTGTACACTTCATGTTAACCATACCCAATTTATTTATTTAAGGGAAGGCTTTTTGCAATTTTGGTGAATATATCTAGTAGCTCAAAATTGGTTTATGCCCAATTTGTCACTTGCCAATGTTTTCAATTCTAATCATATCCATGTACAAAAAAAAGTTATTAAAAGTTATTATGACATAATAGGGGGCCATACACACGTTTTACAAGTACCTCTTTGTTTTCTTTTCTATTTGTCAAGATTTTGGATACTAAATGCTTAACAGTATAAGCTTTTAATAAGATCTATATTGCTTTGTTTTCGTTGAATACTGAAGTTATTAAATTCATTTGAAAAATGGATCTTTCCAAAGTGATACATGCAGATATTTTTGAGAATAATATATTCAAATTAATTTATTAGATTATCCAATCACATTGCTAGGAAATCATGTGATCAATGTTTGACTGCTTTACACAAAATCATGGGTCTGTTGATCATACTATTTTAAAGCAGCTAAACTTGTCATGAATGGAAAATAATGTTGTAATAAAAATGGTATAGCACTTAAATTTTAATGGCAAATACTGTGAAAATCTATGATGCGGAAATTGACAGAGTAGATCCAAGTTTTATTTCAGCCAGCTGACTTTGTAATCTCGATATTGAATGTGTTCTCATGTTAGACCTTCTATTGATCTGCGTGTGTGTTTATAATATTGAGGGTTTCTCTCTCCCTGTACAGTGATCTCAGCAGGACCGCGGAGAAAGCGGGTAAGGCTCGGTTTGGCTACTGACCATTGTCTTTATTTTATCGCCCATTATCATACCATCTAGGGTCAAATTATTCAACAAAGTATTATTATACAGTGCCTGGCCTTGTTTTCTGATGATGGGGAAGAGACCTTTATAACATATTTTATTGTGTAAAAGCATCATTTACTTGAATTTTGGGGAAAGACAAATCCTGAGGTATACATATGTATTTCTATTCTTGGGGAAAACAGCTTGAATTCAAGAGGAAATGCAGAGGGGAAATGCCTATGAATGGCCTCTTATAAATCAGGGAAAAAGGGGAATGTAACATACATATTTATAAAGATGGGCTATGCTGCACAAGGCTATTTTATCATTCAGTACTTTGTTAGAACTATTCTGTCATACAAAACCAAGTCATCCTTGTACATATGTATACATGTAATAACATGTTATATAATGCTTTATTTTAAGCAATGATCTGGGTATTTTCATTTATTTACTTTTTGTGGATTGAGAGACAAGTTCTTGCAACCTAAACTCATGCATCTCTGCCAAAATATAACTATTCTTGTTTGATAAAGAAAATGATTATATGTAACCCTTTCCCTCATATAGACTCATTCAGACGCACTCAATAGGTACCACATAAATCCTGATCTGCAGAAAACCACAGTTAAACCTTACCAAATTTAATTATAAAATCCTCATTTTCAGACCACTGAGGAGCAGCGAACAGCATAAAACCTGATCAGCCTGCGAGTTACTCGCAGGCCTATCTGGTTTTATGCTGTTCGCATAGGTCTTTTCATGGTTTCCTCTATGAGGGAAAGGGTTAAAAAAAAGAAATGTCATTGCAACTACATATTCCTGATCAGTGTGATTTTGATTCTTAATGTTAACCAGTGTAACAAGGGACCCTTGTCACATACCCAACTGTGGATCCAGAAGTTGTTAGTTCGAGCTCTGATTGGCCAAGAAATTTTCATGATCTTCTCAGACGCAAAGTACTGGTCCAACCCAGGAACTGTCGAGAAGGATCAGTATAAGTCAGGTCTTGTTACAACAATGCTGTTCGTTTCCAGGAAAAGACTTGACTTTATAAGTCGTAGAACTTGTTTCCCAATCAACACAAATAAGTTTACTCTAATGTAATCCAGAATATTGAGAAGTAATCATCTCTCAGGCCTGATTGACCTGGTTTTATGCCCATTTCCTTGCTCTTGTTTGATAATGGGTTACAAAAAATAATCATCATCATTTCCATAATTTGCAAATTTTCCCCCGACAAAATTAGAACATGCCATTCAATTGTTCATATCATTTCTTGTATGTTATTTTACATATGTCGTATCATCGTTTATACCTTGTGTATTGTTTATATTCATAATTTTTATCTAAAACTAAATCATTTCATGTAGCTGTGTTGTGTTAGGCTAGACAACAAAATACCAAGTAGTGTAATTATTAAACATTTTACAACTTAACCTTTGACCTCTTGAGCATTCATGTTGAAATTTACAACTTGATGAATATTGAATTACGTACTGCACATTGGTTTATGGTATATGAATATTTTTTTTCTTTGCCTTGCAAACTTTGTAGAATCCGTGCTACAATATTATACGAGCAAACAGAGATCTTAATCAGATAGCTGCTTGCAGGAACTATCTAATCTTGGTCTGCTCTGTATCAAAACATGTCTATAAACAATATAAAGGATTAACATTTGAATTATAGAATTTGTTTTTAAGAAAACGGCAAAATGGCATTTAATATGAAATAAGAATAAAACATACATTTGCTTACAAGTTATTGGATTTATCACTAAAACTATAGCAGTAAATGTTAGCATGTGCATGTCAGTTAGATAAAGTTAAAATAATAATATAAAATCAAATAACTGTAAATTATATTGATATTTATATACTGTTTGTATACATTATACATTTTGGGGTTTCTGTGTTCTATATCAGTTGATAAACATGTGTTTTTCATAGTGTTTGTATTACACTGGTGGTGGAAAGCTTAATTGACCTTGTACTTTAATGAATTTGAAAATAAAACTTTGCTGATGTCCCAATGATTGTAAAGTCTTTTACCATGCATTGACCATGGTTATGTGTTGACCACTGCAGTATATAACCAATGAAATTATCCATGGTCATGCATTGTCCATGTTTTATCTATGGCTAATTTACTGAAAATGGTCATGCATTGTCCATGTTTTATCTATGGCTAATTTACTGAAAATGGTCATGCATTGTCCATGTTTTATCTATTGCTAATTTACTGAAAACGGTCATGCTTTGCCCATATTTTATCTATGGCCAATTTACTGAAAATGACCATGGTCATGCATTGCCCATGTTTTATCTATTGCTAATTTACTGAAAACGGTCATGCATTGCCCATGTTTTATCTATGGCCAATTTACTGAAAATGTCCATTGTCACATATTGCCCATGTTTTATCTATGGTCAGTTTACTGAAAATGTCCATAGTCACATATTGCCCATGTTTTATCTATGGTCAGTTTACTGAAAATGTCCATATCATGCATTGCCCATGTTTTATATATAACTTCTTGAAAATATTGTCAATGGTCATGCATTGCAATGACTGTTCTGTTGATGGCTAGTGTTGGTAATGGCATACATACTTTTGATTTAAACTTCATTGTCCATGACTGTGTATTGTCTTTTGCCATGATTGTATTTCTCTTGTTTACATGTCCAGGATGTAATTGGTTGTTTGTTTTTTACTTGATATTAACCTCATTATTCATGTTTTGAATATCTTTATTTGATACTGTAAAGTTTTGCCCATGCTTACAAAATTTTAAGTGCTGACAATGCTCATATAAAGTTATGGATTATGTTACTTTATTTTAGATCTATAACAGACAGATATTTATGAATGCATCAATTTTATTTCTGTCAGATTAGGAATACTTCCTTTATAAGTAAAGAAAATATTTACAATTGTTAATGAAACATAGCTGAATTCAGATATGAAAGATGCTTTTGCTTTTTCAGGAATGTTTTTTACACTTTCTCTAATTTTGTATTATGTTATGCTTAAATGTGTGTAAAATGAACAAGTAAGTACATGTAGAAATATCTATAATACTTCATGACTTGGTACACCTATACACATAACTGTATGTTTCTTCTTTTAACTATTACTTATAGGATGTTATAAACAGCATTACATAATTTGCCAGGTGACAATGACTGCTGTACTGTAGATAGTTTGTGTCAATGGAAGGTATATTCCCCCTGTCATTAACTTCATAGGCCTATACACAGATGCAAAAATATTTATGTAACATAGGATACATTAACCCTTTCCCTCATATAGACTCATTTTGACGCACTCAGTAGGTACCACATAAAGCCTGATCTGCAGAAAACCACAGTTAAACCTTACCAAATTTAATTATAAAATCCTCATTTCCAGACCACTGAGGAGCAGCAAACAGCATGAGTTACTCGCAGGCTGATCTGGTTTTATGCTGTTCGCATAGGTCTTTTCATGGTGTCCTCTATGAGGGAAAGGGTTAAATAACAGGTAATATTCTGACAGGCCTTGTTTTATCTTACATGGTTTCTGGTTTCAGGCCAACTGAGCTTAGTGAAACTGAGTGAGAATCAAAACCAGTCCAAACACTACTCCTACAACATGAGACGCTAGCCCCCTGACCCTGCGGATCATCTGTGTCACCCACTCTAAACAGACCACTCTCCATATAGACCACTCTCTCTCTACAGGCCACCTACAGATCACTTCTGAAGTCTATAGCTGCTTGGGAAATGCACCAGGGGTTTAGACCCCAACTTCCTACTGTTGGATACTCCTGCTTGTTTTTATTACCTTGCTACAAAACAGATTAGGTGAATTGAAAAGGCAACAAAATATAATTAGATATTATTTACTTTATAACCAGTTGACAAATGAATCTACTCTTTTTTAAGGATATTTTTTTTTCCCTTTTTTTTTTTTGATATTCTTTATTTAACCATTGAATTCACAATAGAAATACACATTCAAATTGACTCCTACGCTGTCCAGTTAATACACTTGGATAAAAGATAGTCAATGATTGACCTGGTTTACACAAAACACATGGATTTGTTTGTGATACTGTTTGTTAGCAGTTAACATAGACATAAATGGGGAAGGCTGGGCTTAAAATTTCAATGCTAAAAAGTGTTATCAAAGCTGGATTTAAGAAGTTATACAATTAAATTACCTTTGTTATCTATTTCCATATTCACTGTGCTGCTTTTTAGAAATTATTCTCTTGGCTATTACTGGTACTGTATATAATCAAAAAAGAAAAAAAAAACTTTTTTTTTATTTTCTTCTTAATTTGATTGAAGATAGACTTGAGGGTAATAATTCAAAGCTAAAAAGGACGTGTATTTTATGTTTTTCATGACTATCTTTTCCTTGTATGTGCCCATCCGTTTTGTATTTGCATTAACAAAGTTAATTTTCTCGAAGTGGGCTATAGTTTTGCCAGTCATAGACTGAAGAATGTTTGAAAAACATTAATCTTGACAAACAATCCTGGTGATCATGTGACTGATGTCATGTGACAGGATCATGTGATTGATATGGGCCTGTGATCATGTGTCTTAAGGTATGTAATCAAATGGTGTGGGAGCCATGTGAAGATAATTCTGTGATAGAAACTATGGGACTAGAATCATGTGATGTTCACATGGTGACCTAGAATCATGTGATGTTCACATGGGTGACCTAGGATCTTGGGGACTTAAATTCCATGGGTGACCTAGGATACATGGGTGAACTAGGATCATGTGATTTGATTCAGCATTTTATATCAGTTTTGTTTTTGTGTTCTAGGATCTCAATATAGGTGTGTGAATAAAAAAAATAGAAAAAGTTGCCAGTTTAAATTATATAGATCTACATACTATTATTAAATGTTATAAATGATTCTACATATGTTGATATATACATTACATTAGGTTGTTACTTTTAGATCATATTCTATTTCATATATTTCTGTCATGCATATATGAAAAAGTATCTTTAAATTTCCGTCCATTTATAGAGACTGTAGACTCAGTAATGTACTTCAATTTTTTTTATTACATGTTGGGAGAAATGTGTTCTTCCCTGTTTTGGAAATATTACCAATATCCTTTAAATTGGGAATTTTCCCATGAAGATATTTGAAGTTGGGAACAATGGTGTAGAAATTACTGAATATCCAGGGAATGAAAGTAAAGAATAAATAAATCTTTCTATTTACCATCAATATTTATTTGCAGCCTGTATTTGAAAGAAGCTTCTTGTCCTGTTTTAACCAAATTTAACAAAACAATTTATTGGAAGATGTATTGGGGATTGTTTCATTTAAATTGAGATAATATAAAATTTCTGGCATTAGGAATATAGCCAAATACCAAGTTAAAAATAAAAACAGCTGAAAAAAAATAATGAAAACGCCAGCTGACTTTATTGAAAATTATTTTTGAGGATTACAGGCATCAGTCTTATTTTGATTGAAAATCAAAAATAAAATTTCTGAGAAATGTAATCTTATGATTCAGATTATAAAAATAATTTTATTTTGCATCAGAATTATATTTATAGGTAATGAAAATGTGGTTATGTTCTTGATACAATATGGAATTATTGTTTAATGTTACTTCATGTTTAATATCCGCATGACGAACATTAGGCAACTGATTTGAAATGAACATTTAATTCTTACTTAGATATCAGTAGTGTCGAATTATTGTTCTTTCCAGTGTAAAAAAAATCACAAAAAGACAATGCTGATAAATTTCCGTCCAATTCTAATTTACATATATCCCGTCCAACTTTTATTTTAAGTACACTTTTTTATAATTATTTATTGCATCAAATACAAAATGTATTTGTGATGTCTTGTTTTGTATGATGTTTATATCCAGTCTATACCACATATAATATCAGTCAAAATGCCTTTTATGATCAATTAAGAAACCTTGCCTTCATGTAACAAAGCATATTGAGGGCCCCCCAGGAAACTACTTGAAGTGCATATAGATATAGAAGGAGGTGGAACAATTTTATGGTCAGCCCTCTCCATTGAGATTTTCCTCAACTCAGAAATCTCAAATTCTGTCTTTAACAACATCATAGAAATTTTAAACAGATTGAAAACCATATTCTGTGAGAACATGATAGTAATTATTTACATTTATACAGAATTTGTATAATAAATATTTTTAAAATTTTGAGTTGAGGAGATCCGTGAAACTTGGGACAGGTCTATGTTTCACAAAAATTGAGATTTTCCTCAACACAAAAATCTTAAACCCTCATGCTGCCACTACGATGGATAAACCTGTCCTACACATGAGACGGCTTATTTGCCAACAGGACGGGATAACTTCTGACAAATAGTCTGTTTATATATGATATATGATCTGGCAGTGAAAGGGTTAAATTTTGAATTTAAAAAAAAAATCTGACGAATTTCAAGATCATTCTCTGCAAGAGAAGGATAATGATAGCAAGTTGTTTTGAGTTGAGGAAAATTTCAATTTTTGATATTTCTTGTTATATATGTTTTGAAAAATAGGTTATCATTGTTTATTTGTTTTATTTATTAATAAATATAATGACATTGTGTCCAACTGATTTATAATTCTTATCCCCAGAAAATGTTTACTGCTAATCATAAAATTCTTTGTACATAGTTAAGTTGAAAATAAAAAAAAAGATAAAATCAGATTTGAACAGAATGCAATATATCGCTGATTGAAATATCTATTTGACACTTTTGATATATTTACATGGCTTGTGTCTCGTGAACTTTTTCTCATATCAAACATAGCTCCCTTACTTGGTGCTCAACATATAAGGGTAGTTCTGGTTGGCCTGGTGTCAGGATAATGTGACTAGGTGTGGTATCATGCCACATGTCTACGGCGTGATACTGCAGTGTGGCAGCACTATATCTGTCTCATCGTTTCTAAATGACTGAAATACTGTCAGTGTGACAGTAAACCCAATAAACAAACAAACATCCACATTTTGAAATTCAAATCCTTTGTCATCATCATTTAAGACGCTTTCCAGGAAGACTTGGGTTGGCCCATGCTCCAACAATGGCCTCTGCCCATCTGTCATTGGCTTTCACTGCACTGATGCCAAGGTCCAACATATCAGCTGTAACTGGTTTAAGCCTGACCCACTTGTCTTGCCCTAGCTACGTGAAGATTAAGGCTCCTCTATAACCAAATGACGGCATCATTTTCTGCAGCCTTAAACATTTTTCTGTAACACCTGACGGACATATTCATTTACAAATTTAGAACTTAATGAATATTAATGTACTGAACTCATAATGGTATATGAATGAAACAATTGATTTTTCTTCGCCATGCAGGTTGTGTAAATTCTAAGCTACAGTCTTGTTTGAGCAAACAAGGGCGATCGTCAAGGAACTGTCTTCGTAAATAATGTTTCTGGTATAGCCTTGCTTGGCGCTCAGCATATAACGGTAGTTCCAGGACTGATTGATCCGGAGTCAGGATAAAGTGACTGAGTGTGTTATCATGCCACATGTCTATGGCGTGATACTGCAGTGTGGCAGCACTATATCTGTCTCAAGTAAAAATCGTCTCCAAATGACTTAAATACTGTCAGTGGGACGTTAAATCCAATAATTGAACAAACAAACAAACAAGGACATGTCTAATCTTGGTCTGCCCTATATGTAAAGGTATCAAAATTAGTATGTTTGGTCATGAGGTGAAGGGTTAAAGACGAGGTTCTTTTTTTGAAATTGCTGATGCGTATGAAAAAATAGTTCCGTTTCATGTCTCCCGACCGACCCTCTTTTTTAACGACCGACCCTTAAGTTTTTTCTTTACCTTTCCGCCTTTAAAAAAAATCCCCTTTTTATGCTCACCGAAGGTGACGCATATAGTCGCCGCTTCGTCCGTCCGTTCGTCCGTCCGTCTTTCCGTCCGTCCGTCCGTTCGTCCGTCACACTTTCCTTGTCCGGACTATTTCTCAGGAACTACCGGCTTGAATTCAACGAAACTTTATGGGAAGCTTTATTACCAAGAGGAGATGCGCATATCGTCAGCATGACCCGATTCCTAAATTTTTCACAGAGTTATGGCCCATTGACTTTTCGGCCTATAGTACATATTGCATGATTCTTGTCCGGGCTATTTCTCAGGAACTAATGGCTTGAATTCAACGAAACTTTATGGGAAGCTTTATTACCAAGAGGAGATGCGCATATCCTCAGCATGACCCGGTTCCTAAATTTTTCACAGAGTTAAGGCCCCTTGACTTTTTGGCCTATAGTTAATATTGCATGATTCTTGTCCGGGCTATTTCTCAGGAATTAATGGCTTGAATTCAACGAAACTTTATGGGAAGCTTTATCACCAAGAGTAGATATGCATATCGTCGGCGTGACCTGGTTCCTCAATTTTTCAAAGAGTTAAGGCCCATTGACTTTTTGGCCTATAGTACATATTGCATGATTCTTGTCCGGGCTATTTCTCAGGAACTAATAGCTTGAATTCAACAAAACTTTATGGGAAGCTTTATCACCAAGAGTAGATACGCATATCGTCGGCGTGACCTGGTTCCTCAATTTTTCACAGAGTTAAGGCCCCTACTACCATGTTGTTGACTAATATTCATGTCATTTGCCTAATTTAACAGGAGATATCATTTAAACAAAACCCCACAAAATTCAATATGCTAGTAATGTCAATCATAATCATGTCAGCTAATTGTTGTTTAGGCCATTATACACTATTTCAAATATCCAGTCATATGTCAAGAGTGTTGGTTAACCTCTTTGATATGAGTACACATTGAAATGTATGACTTAATTTTTAGTAGTATAAAAACTTAAAAAAAATCATTATCATATGAAATAGTAAACTGTTACTAAGTCTCCAAATTAGAGTTGGTAAAACATCTCATCTGATGAGGAGAATAGATATGATTTAGGAATGGGGATTTCAACATATCCGCCCACCCATTCACCAAGGCCTTATTTGTAACAATGACGTTCTTCGGGGAGCGTCTGTCAGTTCTACTGACTTTCTTGTTTACCTTTCGTTTTATGTAAAAAAAAAAAAAATCCCGATCTACCGACCCTCTTTTTAGCTCACCTGAGCACAAAATGCTATTAGGATCACCCTGTGTCCGCCATCGTGTGTCGTCCGATGTCAACAGTTTGCTTTAAACGACACCTCCTCTGAAACCGCTGGACAGAATTTGATTAAAAATGGCAGGGACCTTTCACAAAAGTTGTGAAAATAAACTTGATCCATGTAGAACTCTGGTTGCCATACCAACGGAAAGAAAAAGAATATGAAAACTTTAAAAATCATCTCCTTCAAAACTACCGGTCAGATTTCAAAATGTTATAGTACAAATGTTCCTTGCTTAAACCATCTACCAAGATTGCTAATTTTTTTCCGATCCGTAAAACAACATAATTTGCCTTATATGTACATGTATATAGTGAAATCTTTAAACGACATCTCCTCTGAAACCACTGAACAGAATTTGATTAAACTTGGCAGGGATGATCCTTGCGTGAACCTTCACGAAAGTTGCTAAAATGAAATTGATCCATATAGTACTCTGGTTGCCATGGCAACGGAAAGAAAAAAAATGTAAAAACTTTTTAAATCATTTCCTTCAAAACTACTGGCCAGATTTCAAAATGTTTTAGTACAAATGTTCATTTGGTAACTCTTTAGCAAGATTGCTAAAATTATTCCGATCCATAAAAAAATGTCTTCCAGGGGCGGGGCTCATATGCCTTAAATGTATAAAGAGAAAACTTTAAACAACATCTCTGAAACCGCTGGACAGAATTTGATTAAACTTGGCAGGGATGATCCTTGGGTGAACTTCCAGAAAAAGTTGGTAAAATGAACTTGATCCATGTAGAACTCTGGTTGCCATGGCAACAGAAACAAATTATGAAAACTTTAAAAATCATCTCCTTCAAAACTACTAGCCAAATTTCAAAATGATTTAGTACAGATGTTCCTTGGGTAACCCTATACTCAGGTGAGCGATATCTTGAACTGAGTTCTTCTTTAACTCAAAATTTTGAAGATTCGTAGCACATACAGAATTTATCCTTTGTGTACATGCTACTTATAGCATGCTCTTATACAAAATGGTCTTACATTTCTTTAAAATTTCATGTCTGTGATACAGAATTTGAGATGTTTTGAGTTGAGGAAATCTCAACCTGAGATGTATTGAGTTGGAGGGAAAATATCAACTTGAGATGTTTTGAGTGGGGGGGGGGGGGGGTTAATTTGAGATGTTTTGAGAAACGCATATGTCGGCCCAATTCATGTCCTTAATATAGTAGGAAAGAAAACGTGTTCAAAATGGAAACCTTATACCCTTTCACATTCAAGGTATGACGGATCAGGGATCGAACCTGGGTTGTAATTGTGATACCCATCAGGTAGACCACCTAAACATCTGGACACCATGCACTATGGCAGTCCTGCAATCCATACATGTATTAATCCATAGAGGCTGGATAAGTACTTTGTGGGTGGGAAAGGTCTTGAAAGGTTTGACCACCAACAGGGATCAAACCCACAACCTGTGGATATTTGGTCAATTAATATTTCAGTCTTGACCACTCAAAGGTGTATTCAAAATATGAAACTTGCCTAAATCTGATGAAAATGTTTTCTTTTCATGTTTTTTTTTTTTACAGTAAACACTTCTTGTTCCAAAGAGAGAAAAGGATAAAAAAAAAAAAACAAAGGGGGAAAAACAACAATGAATAGTACTGCAAGCATGACAAATTACTTCCCTTTTTTAAAAAAAAAAAAAAAAAGTTCCCCCACCTCCTCTATTGGAGTAAAGCCTTATTCTGATATGATAAGTAAGGAACAATGTATATGAGTTTTATTGTGGACAAAGGCCTCATTGAATTACAGACAATATATGGGTCCTACTGGCCCAGTTTAATTGCATTAAACAGTCTATAATTGACGGGAGATATTCTATTTCAATACTGCATGAGATGCACTTTACAAGATAGATTCACAACGGCTAGGCTATTATGATAACTTAAACATATTTATGCTGTAATTTCATACAAGCATGGGATTGGGCACAAGTTATTACAACATTATTAAAACCCGCTTCTTGACAATATTACAAAACATGGCGTACAAAATAAATAATCAGCAATCAGTATTTATCAAAACAATATATACAGAAAAGATTAAAGATATATAAGATCTGTAAAAAAAGCTGCGAGGTGGGGAAAAGAAATAAGAAATAGAGAGTTGTTAAGTTTACATCCAAGTGTAATGTATATAAATCTGCGGCAGGGCATTAAACCTCTTATAAAATGTAAAATGCTTTAGGAATTTAAGGAAAATTATTTTGTGATTTGCAGAGCAATAAATTTTGTCTAAACATCATATGTCAAGCTTCTGGTAATGATTTATGGATTTTCTAGGCCAAGTTCCTTATTATGTCAAGTCCCTTACCCTTTCCGATGTGTAACAAACAGTTTTAGGATCTACAACATAATTCAGATCCAGATGCTCTACGTCATTTCCCTTATCAAAATGAATCAGGTTTTAGCCATACTTCACAATATGTTGAACCCTATAAGGAGCATGATGTAATTCTTTATAAGCAGAATACGTTATGTTAAGTCAAGTCTCTTAATTAATGACCTCGCTGTATGTCGGGTATCTTCCTTCATGTCATGTCCTTAATATCCAGTCCCCTTTATTTATGTCATGTCCCTAACTGTATGTCATGTCTATTACTTTATGTCAGGTCTGTCTAATACTTTATGTCAGGTCCCCTATATTTATGCCATGTCCATCACTGTATGTAATGTCCCCTATATTTATGTCAAGTCCCCCACTCTATGACATGTCTCTTGCTTTATGTCCAGTCCCCTTTATGTCATGTCCCTCACTGTATGTCACGTCTCTTACTTTATGTCTAGTCCCCTTTATGTGATGTCCTTCACTGTATGTCATCTTACTTTATGTCCAGTCCCCTTTATGTCATGTCCTTCACTGTATGTCATGTCTCTTGCTTTATGTCAGTCCCCTTTATGTCATGTCCCTCACTGTATGTCATGTCTCTTGCTTTATGTCCAGTCCCCCTTTATGTGATGTCCTTCACTGTATGTCATGTATCTTACTTAATGTCTAGTCCCCTTTATGTGATGTCCTTCACTGTATGTCATGTCTCTCAGTTTCTGTCCAGTCCTCTTAATATCATGTCCCTCACTGTATGACACGTCTCTTACTTTATTAGTAGTCCCCTTTATGTCATTTCCCTCACTGTATGTCATATCACTTACTTTATGTCAGTCCCCTTTATGTCATGTCCTTCACTGTATGTCATATATATTGTCAAGTCCCCTTTATGTCATGTCCTTCACTGTATGTCATATATATTGTCGAGTCCCCTTTATGTGATGTCCTTCACTGTATGTCATATATCTTGCTTTATGTCCAGTCCACCTTTATGTCATGTCCTTCACTGTATGTCACGTCTTTCTTTATGTCTCCTCCCCTTTATGTCATGTCCCTCACCATATGTCACGTCTTTTACTTTATGTCTAGTCCCCTTTATGTCATGTCCTTCACTGTATGTCATGTCTCTTACTTTATTTAGTTCCCTTTACGTCATGCCCCTCACTGTATGTCATGTCTCTTACTTTATGTCCAGTCCACTTTATGTCATATCCCTCATTGTATGTCACTTCTCTTACTTTATTTACATTCATTTTTATGTCATGTCTTTCACTGTATGTCATGTTTATTACTTTATGTCCAGTCCCCTTTATGTCATGTTCCTCACTGTATGTCATGTCTCTTTCTTTATGTCTAGTCCCCTTTATGTCATGTCCTTCACTGTATGTCATGTCTCTTACTTTATGTCCAGTCCCCTTTATGTCATGTCCCTCACTGTATGTCATGTCTCTTGCTTTATGTCCAGTCCCCTTTATTATGTCATGTCCTTCACCGTATGTCATGTCTCTTACCTTATGTCTAGTCCCTTTTACGTCATGCCCCTCACTGTATGTCATGTCTCTAACTTTATGTCGAGTCCCCTTTTTGTCATATCACTCACTGAATGACATGTCCCTTGCTTTATGTCTAGTCCCCTTAAAAGCATGTTCCTCACTTTATGACATGTCTCTTACTTTATGTCCAGTCCACTTTATGCCATGACCCTCACTGTATGTCATGTCTCTTGCTTTATGTTTAGTCCCCTTCATGTCATGTCCCTCACTGTATGAAAATTCTCTGACTTTATGTCGAGTCCCGTTTATGTCATGTCCCTCACTGTATGTCATGTCTCTTACTTTATGTCCTGTCCCTTTTATGTCATGTCCCTCACTGTATGAAAATTCTCTGACTTTATGTCGAGTCCCCTTTATGTCATGTCCCTCACTGTATGACATTTATCTTGCTTTATGTCCAGTCCCCTATACGTCATGTCCGTCACTGTATGTCATGCCTCTTGCTTTATGTCTAGTCCCCTTTATGTCATTTCTAACAGTATGTCATGTCTCTTACTTTATGTATCTAGTCTCCTTTATTTATGTCATGTCCTTGACTATCTGACATGTCTCTTACATTATGTCTTGTCCTGTTTATTTATGTCATGTCCCTCAAATATGTCAGTCTCTTACTTATGTCTGTCCCTTTAGTCATGTCCTTCACTTGATATCATGTCACTTACTTTATGTTTAGTCCATTTTATGTCATGTCCTTCACTGCATGTCATGTCTCTTACTTTATGTCTAGTCCCCTTTATGTCATGTCCTTCACAGTATTCCACGTCTCCTACTTATTTACCACAGTATTTACTCAGTGTGATATTTAACTAGTAACAGCACTTGAATAACAGTTATTTACGTTTATTTATAATAATACAGCACGAGTAGCCAATTAATTCATGTAATTCGTGACTATCTTTCCTTTTCACATTAGGTAACGTTAATACTTATTTGAATACTAAAGCGGCTTGATTTAACCCTTTCCCTCATATATACTCCTTTTGACGCCCTCTATAGGTACCACACAAAGCCTGATCTGCAGAAAACCACAGTTAAACCTTACCAAATTTAATTACAAAATCCTCATTTCCAGACCACTGAGGAGCAGCGAACAGCATAAAACCTGATCAGCCTGCGAGTTACTCGCAGGCTGATCTGGTTTTATGCTGTTCGCATAGGTCTTTTCATGGTTTCCTCTATGGGGGAAAGGGTTAAGGAAAAAGAAAACGAAAAATGGAGTGGTGGTAGGAAAAATAAAATATATCACTCACTTGAATGGATAAATACAATGACTAGGACAATCAAATTGAGTTTTCGGAATTTGATCCGAATATTCGCATGCATCGCTATCCGAATTTTCGAATTTCAAATAGATATTCGTTGTTGTCCCTATTCATAATACACTTATTACAAGCTTGGTTTAAAACGAGCATAAATTCATATTTTTCAATCACTATCAACCAATAGGACCGCATGGTACAGATGGTACAGTTATTTACACATGTCCCTAAAATATACGCTCGAAGGAATAAACTGAAGACAACGATGGGACAAAAATAAAGTTTTCACAAGACTGATTCTTGTTAAACTTTACACTTTAAAGTCAGTATATTTTCATAATATTTCATTTTGACATTATGTTTTTGTTGTTGTTGTTGCTGTGTTTTTTGGGGGTCTTTTTTTTTGGGGGGGGGGGGGGGGGGTTAATGCTGAAACAGTGTTGTCGTAGGACCGCAGTAACGCAATTCCATAACACGTTGGAAAAATCTAATATTGTTATTACTTCAACGTTTCGGCTAACGCCTTCATCAGGCTAACAAAAAAACTTAAACTTATACAGCGGAAACGACCTCACTATGATTAACGTAACGTCAAAAAAAGCGGGAAAATGCAGACGTTACGAGTACTAGTTATAACGTCAAGGAGGTAGAGCCTACTGTTTCGGATATAAAATACAATCATTTCCTATAGCTAATTACAATGAAAATATGAATGGCAAAACAAAACAAACGAAAATAGTGCCTACCATGCAAATAGACATAGGTGACACATATTAATCTACTGTATTTATATATAAAGTAGTTAAAATGTAAACCTTTTGGATCATGAGTTCTAAGTATTCTTTGGACAGGCAATCACTGCTGCTATTAATAATATCAATAGGTATAAATGGGAAGGAACTTTTTTTCTTGCAGGGGAGAAATAAAGAAAATTCAAATCAGATCTTTATCAAAAATGAATTAGAAAAGCATGAAAAAAAAAAAAAAAAAAACCCAGAAAAATGACTCTCTTATGTAAAACACGGTATACTAAAAGATCAAATCTTGATCAAACTGAGCGCAATGTTCACACTAAACATGTTTTTCAAAGCCCCCAGAAAACCCAACTCTTAAAAAGAAAATGGTAAAAAGATAATGTTAATAAGAAAACAATAAATAAAAATAACAGAAAATGTTTTAAGTGAATAATTGTAAAACCATACCCTCCCCCAAACACACACACACCCCCACACACACACACACACACACAAAGATAAAAAAAATCGACCTTTCTGTACGGAGTCGTGTAAAATACATGTTTGTGTCTTGACGAATCACCAACATGTCAGTAGCGGACATACCGGAGACGAGGTCAGGTCATCAATGCCACAACGTATTAATTTACTACGTAAACTACGTTCATTTTTACACCTGAGATCATTCCGGTTAACCTTTATGTCCTGAATTGCCCTTGTGTTTTCGTTGTTTGGGCGCTGTTTATCTTGTGGCGCCACACATTTTTAAGTTCATTGAACCCAGGGGGGATGTGACAAACGTATTAACAGGGTCAAAACTCTGATATGATGTTTTATTTTATGCTAAATGATGAAAACTGTGTTCTGTCAGTGAGATAAAATCCATATCTCACAGTGTGGGTGATATAGATTTTTCGGGACTACTTTTTTACATAAAAGGGTTTGTTTATGGGTATGTAGCAGCAATTAGCATAAAATAAAAAGAACATTTGTTTGTTTTGAGTGAATATGGAATATATTTCATCTCGAAGTGATACACTTTTCACATTTTCACTCGCGCTGAGCGATCGTGAAAATATAAAAATGTATCACTTCTCGATGATATATATTCCATATTCACTCTAATCGAACAAATATACTCTATGTAACATTATCCGACATTATCTGCATTCGGAACACCTCGCCCATATATCTAATGGATTTGGCCGGGGATTGCCGAGTTGATACGATTGCATTAGTCCTGATACAACAAAATGTTCAGTTTGTTTGGATAGCGTATTATTAAAATACTTCACTTCTCACTATTGCGTCATGGGTTCGATTCCCTGTCACGCACATGAGAGGGAACCCTGGGTGACTATCCGACACGTGGGTTTTCTCCGGGTTCTCCATTTATCTCCATAATAATGACTCCATCTGGATACCGTGTCCAAAGTACCAATTCTTCATATCCACGAATATTTTCTTCGTCAACATTTATAAAATATCATTATAAAAACTAAATCAAATAACACTATATTATACTTCAAATCAACCGATAATCAACTACCTAAGATTAAGCTTTTAAGCTATTAACACAAAATTATTATGGCGGCTACCATATTGAATTGGTTATCGGCTTTTGTGATAATTACATATGACATTGGGGAACCAGCAATTATGGTAGCCGTCAGTCATAACAAAATGCAACAGTGGAATGGGGGCGGAATGCATCGATACTAGCGACTTCTGGAAAAAAGCATAACTTGTGAGAATTAAATAAATACATAAATTATTGTTTAATATAGGTATTTGTTGGAAATATTGTATTTCTGTGAAGTTGCCGTTGAAAAGCATTGACTTTGATATGCATTGCTTCGGTCACATCGTGTCCGAGTACAGTTTCCATTGAGTTTCGTGACTCGTATTGTCTTTATAGTTTATCTAAGATAGAAATTCGACTCGGCAACGAAAAGGCCTATTGTTTCTGCATTGAACAAGCCCGACATATTTGAAATTGGCTGAAAATTGTATCAGATACGAAGCTCAGAATACGACCATGTCAGTTTTCCTATAGATTTTGAACGGAGAGTTACATACCTTTTCTAATTTTATGATATTAATTTCTTTTCTTGAATTGTAAAATTTTGTTATAAAATGTGTTTTGAACTGTTACTTTGTATCATTGGGCGGTCCCACGACGGTAGCCTGTGACACAGTCCTGCAACTACACATATATGCGGAGTGCCAAGCACAACTACCATTTCAATGACTTTGGTATGCCTCGCTCGGGGATCGAACCCACGATCGATCAATTTCAGGACGGACGCTCTAGCCACAGAAATTGATAAAATGATTTTAACGTAAGAAACGTATGGCCATTTCTGTTGTAATTTACTGTAATATTTGCATATGTTTTGATACCTTATATACGTATCTACATGTCTTTATCATACATGTATACATGTCATGCGAAAGAGTTGTCTGTAAAGAAAGCTTGTGTTGTATATACATGTGTCACGAGTCCACTTGCGATGAAATGGAAGACATTAATTTTTGGGGTTAAATGCAACCAGAAAATGATAGTTTTCGTGAGTACATTTATATGTCCTCTTGTTAATCTTGCACACGATGGCTAGGCTGCCGTCATTTCTAGACCGTCTGCCTCTTGTCCGGGATCTTTTTTGTTCCCACTTCCTTTCCTTCCTTATACACTCCGACACCAATGTTCCTTGTCTCTTCCTTCCTTTCACTCAAGGGCACCCACTGGCATCAACATGTTACACCACCTCTTAACATCAATGTACTCTTTCTTCCTCACCGGCTCATAACCATCTGACTCTCTCATGACGGTTCCTCTGAACAATCAAACTTCCACAATTTTACCATGACTATAAAAATTAGCGCCAAACAAAATTAATCTTTATAATTAACTCCAGAATATTTTCCATACAGATCCCAACATATCACTCATTAGGGCTGCAGTGGCCTGGCAGTGACTGGCCAAGTTTAATGTCCTGCATGGATCTACTGGTCTCTTTGCGTATGGGCTAAATTGCTTTTACATTGATAAACATAGAGTAGTCAGCAATTCTTGAGGTGGTCAAACACTTATAATAATCTTCTAATACGCAAAAACATATACAGTCAACATCGTACATGCGACCACCTGTATGTAACGACTTTTTTTTTATTAAACGACCGTTATAAATCCCGCCCGAACGTTTTTACTATATCAATTTATCCCATTAAGCGACTTTTTTTATTATGCGACCAGCGACCACATAAACCAAGTCCCAGCACGTAAGATTAAGCACAAAATCAACTTTTTTGAGCGACCGTGTTTGATTCCGTTGTTGATTATCGTGTTCGCTGGAGCATGTGTATATTCATCTTTAACACATCCGAACAAACAATTATCCCGACCAAAAGTGCTCACCTGAAACCAATTTGTTTTGACCACGCATGACTGCACCATGTGCAACTAAATTCTAAATATAGTTCCTGGTTCCCGTTTCAACAGTTACTAATCATAACATAGGTGAAACGCCGAATGCTTCGGATTTTGGTAAAACAATATTTGGGAATAAGGTAAATTAATACTTCCGGATGCAATGCGTACCATTAATAATTCGTACCTATAAGTAGGTATATTACGTCTTAAGATACGCGACCAGGGCGCACGGTTGAAATAAATTTATTGGGGGTTTCTGGATTTGTGTTAGACAGAGATATAAAGAAAGCTCATTGCTAAATAATATTTTTTCCGAATCCATCCATGAATTTGATGTCAAATGTTGTGTTTTTCCACCGAACACCAAATGCAAACCTCAGCCAATGAACCAAGGTATTATTCCAACATAACAGCTAAAAATCGAAAGATATGACAAAATTAAACATGTTGATGTGTATTGGTATAAAACAACAAAACATTTTGTAGTTTACATCGTATTCATGTTGTAATATAATATAACGTTATGATACAATTTAGCTTACAGTTGTATATATATATATGACTTGTTTGCCTGGATTTCCAAAAAAATATCTATTAAGAGACCATTTCATTAAGCGACCACTTTTTGGCAGTCCCTTGAGCGGTCTCCTAATACAATGTCGACTGTACTGTAATAACTTTCCCCACTTAAGATGAAAATCATAACTTTTCATTTCCAAACAAAAATATTTCATTAAAATCAATATTTACTTCTGCTCAAGTAGTCGGCACCAATATTGTCTGACCTTTCATTAGCGACTATCCTAAACCTATAGGCTTAAAGAATCAGAGACCATCTCATTATCCTTCCAATGATGTCCATGGCCTTATTCAGGTATACTAGTGGCATAATTATGGTCAGTTTCCAGAACAAACTCTTTGCCGTACAGAAATGACTTGAACGCAAACAACGGCAAGACATTCTTTTTCAATAACAGAGTAATTTACCTCTCGGGGTAAATGCTTTCTGCTAGCATATGCAACTGGAAACTTACCCAGTGGATTTTCTCGAAAAGCAGCACTGCACCCAGTCCGCATCTAGATGCGTCTGTCCTAAGAATGAAGCACTTACCTAAATCTGGTAATCGAAGATTCGGATTTTTTTTTATCAAACTCTGCTTCAAAGTTTGAAAAAGGTTTTCATGTGGCGATTACCAAATGGTTTGGCCTACCTTTCTTAGTTAAATCTGTCAACGGGACTGCAATTGTTGCAAAGTCTGGCTTCATCTTCTCCCATTGAACTTTACAGCTGCCAAATTCACAGCCGATTTTTCACTCTTCTTCTTAATCATCTGGCTATCTGCTTCAATGTCCTCGCTGATACCACTGTTGCTAACATTTCCTATAATCAAATCATACCCAGAAGCTGACATAACTGGTATATTATGTCCACGTTGTAACTCCACAATATCACGTGACATACAACAAGCTGATGGGTCACTCTTGACTCTAACTGCTTTAGGTTTAAACTCACCTACCTGTCTATCAGTATTCTTTCCTATGAAGTTTCCCTGATACTGAATGGGGCATTTTATTTAAATGCCATTAAATGAAACCGAAATAACGCAGTTTACATTATTGATGATTACACAAAATAGAAATAATATTTTTCATATCTTGGCGAAACAACCGCTCGCACATTTATCTTATTATATTCATACTATCATTATTATCATTGATATATCATCCATTGAAAGCCAGAAGGGGCTATCAGCCTTCATTTTACATATGCTGATAGCCCCTTCTGGCTTTCAATGGACTAATTATTATTATCATTTTATCTTGTCATCTTAATTCTTTGTTATTATTTATAAAATTATATTTTAATATCTTATTAACAGATAGTTGAAACAGATTTTATGTATTTTTATTATTATCATTTTGTTTTTAATGGCATGATACAGTTAACATAAACCCTATTCGATCTAATTAGATAATTGAGGGAGAGAGAGAGAGAGAGAGAGAATGAGAGAAAGAGAGAAAGAAAGAACATATAATACGAGTTAGTTTTGAACATTTTTAAATAGAATGTTACTTTTTTTAATCTTGCAGATCATTTCAATTAAATTTTATTCAAGCAATACGAGTGTAAAATTCATAATACATAATACCCTAAAATATGAATCTAAATAAATAAATATATATTATTAAGGAAGCATAAAAAATTGCACGTATATGTTGCAGTTTATTTCCTCTCATAGTTTAACTAAATATTGTAGTTTATTTTTTTTTTATTTTGTCTATATTACAGTTTAATTGCAAATTCTAGCTCGCTGTAAATCTATATGTAAAATTCTCAATTATCTTTTTTAGTTTCACACGGATATATATCCAACGAATTGCTTAAATTGCTTCCTTGGAATTTAAATTATGTCATGCAATCTCATGTCAGTGGTTCCTGACACTCATTTATATGACCCTTTTCAAACTCGTTTTAAATCGTTTATGATCCGCGTATGCCTCTCCTAAAACACACTCGAGTAGGCTTAACTCACAACTGCGCATGCGTAGATCACGGTGAACGAAAGGCGGTGAATGACCTCGATGTGGGTCGCCATGACATAACGTGCCCCAGTTCTTTCAACCCCGGCTACCAGCGCAGATATGCAGCCGTTGTCGGGAACCAATATCAACAAAACTCATGCACCACGTCAGGGAGAAAATAACTGCAGTGCATCTTAGTAATTCCGGATACTTCGTTACATGAATTTATATATATTTGCATTATCTTGTGAGCAGAGCAAATAGACAAAATATTGAATTCTCCCTGGCTAGATAAGTTTGCATTGCATAAACGACCGGCCCGATATATTGTCGTTGACGGTGCATGCTGTTGAATTTAATACACACATTCGCTTTATGATGAAGAACTGTCGGGTGTACCGATAGGACGTAACCAAGGCTCTCGCAAGGTGAGTAGAATTCTATTTCAAAATGATGATACTCTATCTACCAAAAAAATAAATAAATAAATAAATAAATAAAAAAGAAAGGAAAAAAAATCGACGATGTATGGACGTTTGCTTTTGTCATAACGTTATTTTTAGAATTATGATAAATAATTACATATGTTGCAATAGTAATAGAGAACTTTATTAAAGGTAAATTGATTTTACAATTTCACGGAATAGCGAAAGAGTACATATATGTTTATAATCTGGTTGCCATTCATTACCTCATGCTTTACAGATAGTACGTATTTGAAGCTATTATATAACGATGTATTATTTGTTGCTATTTTGAAATATCACATTATGACAACATATTCTAAAATTTCGATTTTAGGTGCCTTGGGTGGGTTAGATAATATATCCTTTCGCGATTTTTTTTTTAAATTAGAAATTCAAGACACAAATTATCTACTGTTGGTATGACAACCTTATCAATCAAATGCTGCATTTAGCTTTTAACTTGTAAGCAAACTGGCTTCTTTAAAACTTTGCTAATGTCCCTTTTTGTGATAAAAGCTTCATAAATAAATGCTTAAATTAGCTAACAGACTCCTTATAGTTTGGCAAGGCACGGGTATGCTTAATCAAGATTGATGAATAGAAAAAAAAATAGATGAATAGAAGAACAATAAAAAAAATCTTTTTCTATCCCTTTTTAACCTTTTTTGAAGATTAAAACAGTTAAAAAAAAAAAGATTTACAGAATTATGTAACGTCATGATATTTTTCATTATATAATGCAAACAGTGCTAACATTTAATATAACAAATGCAGCACTAGAAAAAGTAAAGTCATGTTAATTTGATGATATTAACGTAAATTATATGACATTTATTAAGAAATTGTTAAAAATTTAAAAAAAAGGGATCCATGTGGATTTATTTAAAAATAAATAAAAATAAAATAGTAACATAGAAAACATCATATTCATAAAAAGAAACAACAAAGACACACTTTATATTTATTAAGCAACTTTAAGCGTATAAATAAAATTATTAATTTTTCTATAGTCATCAAGTGTTTACACTACTTGCTTTAATATAAAAATATTTCAGATGTACGATTACAACTTTACACACACTCACACACACACACACACACACACAAAGAAAGAAAAAGAAAAGAAAAACATCGACAATACTTGTAATACAGTCACTAATACAAACTTTTGTGGACAATGGAAATGTCTTAAAATAAAGTTGAGATGAACTGAGATAAGTTGAGCTGAATAAAAATAAAATATATAAAATTAAATTAATTGAGTTGAGTTGAATAAAGTTGAAGTAAGTTGAGTTGTTTTGAGTGGAGAACGTACGGCCGATCAATGATATAATGCATGATTAACGATTAACACGACTGACCTCCTAGTTAATGGGTATAGGACAATACGAGTAATTGGCCATGACGCAATTGGCCCAGGTAAACTAATCTTTGGGACAATGCTTTAAAACTAAATTTGAATAAACACTGTATTTTGTTCTTACCCTAAAAGTAATACGTGTATAAAAAAATGAGGAAATATTTTGATATTCTTGGTTTATTAAAATATGAATTTTCGATTTTCTTGGATTTAATGATCAGGAAAAAGTAAATATGTGTTTAATTCTTACATTACTCATTGATGTGTATGTGTTGTTGTTTTTTTTAAGTAAAAATAGTGTAAAGAATTTTGAACATGAAACATATTATTCTTTATGCTGTAAAGTCTATATTTCATAGACTTTTTGTCCATTTTATTTTTACTTGTTACTACTACTGGAGTTAGTTCGTTTTTAAATATATATAAAAAGGACGTTTTTGTGTTTCCTTATTAAACAGTTTTTGGTAATTACTGAACTTTGTTCTGCTGCATTTATAGGGTATAAGCGTTTATTATCGGACCATCTGAACACGTGACACTTAGTCATGAGTTATCGATGTAGTACGAATAATTCTTAAACTTGATTGAATTTGTAACCTAATTAACTCTATTCTTAATTTACAATTCAGATAAATTAAAACTTTACAGTCATGTATCCCTTTAAATAAGACAGCGGCATTTGTCTTCATTCATAGATCATGAATCACCCAGTACTAACAATTTGCCTTTTTTTCACAGCTATAGATAAATAATTTTTTTTTTTAAACAGCCAATATCATAGTGGATATTTGCTCTTTTGGGGGAAGATGTAATTTTACTTTCTCAAATGAAGTTCGAAAATTGTATTCTATTTTCGAACTCCACGAGATGAAAATATTGCATCTTTTAAAATAATAATAAAAAAAAAACCGAACAAATTTTCTTTTTTTATTTTATGTTGGATTCATTTTATATAATTTCCACTGTGAAATATTTTTTTTATTTTTTTTTTTTTATTTTTTTTACAGTTTTCCATTCAAAATCATAAAAAAATACTTTTTTTTTCAAATCTTAATCATTTGTATAAATATTTTGTAAAACAGAATTAATGGAATGTTTATTTTCTCGTTACCTTGTTTTAGAGTTTAGAAATCACTATGATATTGAATAATAATATCGAGCCAGAGATGTTCAAAAAATGAAACGTCAACATCAATATGATTACTTTTAGCTTGCCCCGTTTTCAGAAGTAAGAAACTAATTACGAAGGATTTATGACCTGTGTCGAATTCCACAGACAGTTCCCAGCGCTTAGTAAAACTTAGAAAAAAACACTTTGGTCTTGTTTCTCTAATAAAAATACCAAAACATTTCATTTCTTAACAATTATTGTTAGTTATTAAAGTAGTGATTCATTTCAGCTTAGTCATATACATGTACCAGAATATTTCATGCAATTGTAATGTTGGAATATGTATCTCCTTAGTTTAAGAATTTAAGTATTACTTAGCGCTAAGTATTGTTGCTGGAATTCGAGCCTGGTTATGACATTTATGCTTAATTCTCGCGAGGAATTTAATTTCGCTGATTACGGCGTTGATTATATCCACAAAAATTAACCCCTCAAAATAAAAAGAAACACGAGCTTGTTGAATTACAGCTATCAAGTGTTACCTTGGAAGTTTGTGTGGACCGTACATCATCCTATAATGCTAGGGTAAACCTTTCTTAAATGATATATTGCCCAAATAACCTTCAAGTTCCAAATGAATAAAATTGTAAATAAAAGAAGGAAATTATACGCCAGTTCATATCGGGAAATGACAAGGACTGAATTAATGAGATGCAAAATTTAGACGTAAGCGGATAGAAGAATAGTGAATGTTACCGTAGGGCAATAGTTATTACGTGCTGAAAATTTGACGAACGTTGGTCGCCTGCTCCTTTTTTTTTTTTCTTTTTTTCCCCTCCTAACGCCAGAATGCAATTTTACACCATGGTATACCATTGTAAAGACAGATCAGCAGGAATGCAAATTTACACATGGTATACCATTGTAAAGACAGATCAGCAGGAATGCAATTTTACACCATGGTATACCATTGTAAAACAGATCATCAGGAATTCAATTTTGCAAAGTGGTATACCGTTATAAATACAGATTAGCAGGAATTCAAGTTACCATTGTGAAAACAGATCGGCAGGAATTCAATTTTGCACATGGTATACCATTGTAAAATCAGATCAGCAGGAATTCAATTTTGCACAGTGGTATACCATAGTAAAAACAGATAAGCAGGAATTCAATTTTACACGATAATATACCATTGTAAAGACAGATCAGCTTGAAGACCATTCTACACCATGGTATACCATTGTAAAGACAAATCAGCTTGAAGACCATTCTAAACCATGGTATACCATTGTAAAGACAAATCAGCTTGAAGACCATTCTAAACCATGGTATACCATTGTAAAGACAGATCAGCTTGAAAACCATTCTAAAACCATGGTTTACCATTGTAAGACAAGATCAGCCTGAAACCATTTAAACCATGGTATACCATTGTAAAGACAAATCAGCCTGAAGACCATTCTACACCATGGTATACCATTGTAAAGACAGATCAGCCTGAAAACCATTCTACACCATGGTATACCATTGTAAAGACAGATCAGCCTGAAAACCATTCTACACCATGGTATACCATTGTAAAGACAGATCAGCCTGAAAACCATTTTACACCATGGTATACCATTGTTAAGAGAGATAAGTCTGAAAACCATTCTACACCATGGTATACCATCGTAAAACAAGATCAAGCTAAAAGCTTTACCATGTGTAACATGTAATAGCAATATAACTGAAAGTAACCACTAACCATTGGTAAATAACATTAAAGACAATTTCTGTCATAGAGGATGATCTACACAATAGGTAAGACACCCCAACCCCTCCCCCCACAACACATATCGACACAACAAAATATGCCAATAATTTAGATGATGTTTTTTTTCCCTTTTTTCTTTTTTTCAAAAAATATTTATTATGGCTTTTAATTTAAGATTTGTGATAATTACAAGTATCATTGTCGTAATCACAAAATTAACTTGTTATTTAAGATAATAGTAGAAATACAATGATTACTTGTAACAGAAATTGAAAACATTTTCTTAAATGCATGTTAGCAAAATTGTATGTACCATGGAGGTTCCCTTGTCAAGAAACAAGGAAATTATACGACAGAATAAAAATACAGATCATCTTAAGTGCCATTCTACACCATGGTATACCATCGTAAACACAGATCATCTTAAGTGCCTGATGTCATTCTACACCATGGTATACCATTGTAAAGACAGGTCAGCTTGAATGTCATTCAACACCATGATATACCATCGTGGAAACAAATATGGTGTATTTCCTGCCTGATATGGTTTTACTGTGCTTTCTTCTCATCTCAAAGATGACAGGGAGCTTACGGGAATGCTGTCGAATTATTTTGTCTTGCGCCGTGTTGAGTGGTTTGGTGTGGTAATGTTTTGAATACAATGGCTGCGTCAAGGTATGGAGGAAGTTCCCTATCAGGTGGCGTTGGAACAGTTGCAACCTCGTAGTCTTCCTTCTGAAAATGACCTTGGTATCCAACTTCGGAAGTGCTGAGACAACCCGGCGGGACGCTTATGAAATAAAATTTCAAAGGTTTTATACTGTGCACAGTGGTAACGCTGGCGGCACATTTCAGTGTATTGATTGCTGACATCTAATTTCCTAGAAATGTCAAGTCGACATTTCTCGAAACGGCAATACACCAGACCGGAGGAGTTAGGAAAACAATGGAGAGGGAAAAGTAGATATGTTGGCTAAAGTAGCAGTTAATAAGATGCAGAGAAAGTTAATTCTTCTTTATTTTGGAGGGTTAAAAGGGTAAAAGAATTTCCCGTATGGCTTCATTATATATCTAAAACATGAACACTTCTTAATTAATAATACTGATTAAGATGCATGCTGGTGTAATTACTTTCTGACGGACACTAAACTGGGTTTTATTAATGGCTTCTCGGCTTGAATCATTATAACTATTCCTGAATATAATTAATCGTGTTGAACGTATAAACATGTGTCGAATTCAGACATTTTCAGTCACAATGTACAGTCGATCAAATTCATGACCCAACTTGGACCCAACTCACAAAGGGGTCTCCGTGGCCGAGAGGGTAAAGTCGCTGAGTTTAACGCTCACTCAGCCCCTCACCGCGTGGGCTCGAATCCCGGCAGGGTCATTCAGATTTTCATGTGAGGAAGCCTTCCAGCTGGCTTGCGGAAGATCGGTGGTTCTACCCGGATGCCTCCGTGCATTCGGAGTCTTAGTTTACCGTCGCTATATGACTGAAATACTGTCGTAGCGACAGTAAAGTCAAATAGTCAAGTCACCCAACTCGCAAAGGTGCAATATTCCAGATTTGTCTGTAGCATGTCAATTTATCTTCAACACATGTTACCAATCAAGTCTTTTTAAGTCAAAATGATTTCATTTATAGTACATCTATACTGATATACAAGTATGATGTTTGTTTAAGTGAATATAGAAATATCTCATGAAGAAGTGATACACTGATCATATTATTTTTACGAGCGTGTAGCGCGAGTAAAAAATTGAAAATTGTATCACGTCTAGATAAGATATATTCTATATTCACACTAAACAGAGTTTCTTTTTATTTTATGCCAACTGATATTACATATCCTTAATAAGTCAAAAAGTAGTTTCGTCCGGCAAATCTAAATTATTATAACACTGTGGGATTTGGATTTTATCTCACCGATAGAACACAGTATCTTATCAGTTGGCATAAAAAAGCAAATCTCTGTCTCTCAATCTGACTTAAATTTTGAATGTGAAAATTAATTAATATTTACGTAGTTAGTGTTCATTATGTACTATGTTTTATTATATGCATATAGGATGAATAATTATTTCTCTATGTACCCGTCCGTCCGTCTGTCTGACCATTACTAATATTTTCATTTCTGTATCTTCTGAAGCCAGGGACTGTTTTCAAGAATATGTAAATCCTATATATATTAAGATATTTATCTCTTAAACTGGGCAGCTTATTTACAAGATAATGAGAACAAAGATCAAACTCCACAGGGCTGGCTTTTAATTAAGATCTAGGAATAATAGAGTTGGGGCATTCTATATCAGAAACACATTGAACTGACCCTGAACAAAGTCGCCATTTTGACTTAAGCTGATTATTTTGATAGAATTATACCACTCTAGTTTGATGCTCAGAGCGAGGATTTCTGTTATGTGACATAACGTTGAAGGTCACACTGACACTACGAGTCAGTGAGAAATCGTTCCGCAGTCGAGGTAAAAATAGATATTATTCAAACGTTAAGCTAAACTAATAAATAAAGCATATATATTGACGTATTCCATATAATCATGAGATATGCGGTAATATGATAACCTTCTCCTCAGACGGAACTAATGAAACATTAAGTTTACACAAGACATGAAAATCAAGAACAAGTAAAAAAGAGAAATGAAAATAGAAATACAAAGAAACACAAAGAAGCATAAAGGGGCGTTTTTGTTTCATGACAAACCAGACAAAATTAAGGATAGTCCAAGAGCAGATGGTCGAAATAATCAGAAAAAAGGGAAGGGGCTGAAGAAGGGACTTACAAAGACATATAAAGACAAACGTTGATATTACCCACATAAATTGTATCTTTAATGTAGTCCTCACTTTACTTGGTTATAGATTTGTTATCATAAAACCCTACAGTACTTAGCGGACTCGTATAATATTTCTAAAGTACTAAATGGACACATCCGACCACACAGTGTGGATCCGCAACTGCACTCTGCTCTCTCATGCATCATCCTTTAGGTCGCAGCGACCCAGACAGGTTTGTTGTTACATCGGCTGGGAAGCGGATTCTTGTATACGAACTCACACTTGCAAAGGTTGATTTCATTGATTTTCTACTGCAGTATGTGCATTGTGCAACATGCAGTCTTAAATCGAGAGAGGTTGAGAGCTGGCGATACGTACTGTGGTATTAATAACGTTATTAGAATGCCTCGGACAGACAATAGTTTTGTCTTGATTTGAAATGACGGAGGTTCGTTGAAAATGCGTCCATCGATAAATGTTAAATGTGCTCTGTAGATTTCTGCACAGAGTGAACTTAAAGTACTGCTGATTTATGGTAGATTGTGAAGGTTGACTTGCAGTTTTTAATTAAGCACAAAGTGCACCATGACCCAGTGGTAACATACACAACTGTTGATCTGGAAGTTGTGGGTTAAACCCCTTTGTGGGCCAGAATTTTTAATGGCCTTCCCAGGTACAAAGTACTTGCTAAACAAAGGAACCATATAAGCTGTTTCCCAATCGTCATGAAAAACATGTTTAAATTTAAATTTAATTTTGTTTTCTTGGGTTTTACGTCCCACTGACAATATTCTCAGACTGGTTATGTTTTTATATTTTTGTCTGCGTGAGACATATTTTATGTAGAAGCCGTCGTGCGTCGTTTGTCGAGCGTTTTAATGATTTGGTTTGGATTGCATATCCTCTGAAACCACAAATACAAGTACAAAATGATCAAAGTTGATATTGACGATCCTTAAATTGCCCATATAAACTTGATCCATGTGATAACTCTAGTTACCATGGTAACTAATATAAAATAATCTTAAAACAACAACAACAACAACAACAAAGATATCCTCTTGAACTTCCCTCATGGGGTATGCTAGTTATCTTATGCATATATAGTATATAGGGACATTTTCATTTTTTTTTTCTCTGAATCATTGGCACTGAGCACTCGAGACACCTTTAACAAGAGTTACTAAATTTGTTCCATGCAGAACTCTGGTTGTTATGGCAATCAAAAGAATTTTACTTATGAAATTTAAAAAAAAAAAATTCTCTGAAACCAATGGTCTGTATTCAATTTCATTAGGCACAAAAGGTCACTCCATGGCCTTCTACCATAACTGCCTAAAAAAAGTTACTCTCGTGAAACATTAGACCTTAGAGTTATTTACGAGTTTTATCACAATAGTATGTATTATATTTAAAATATATTAATATCTGAAGAAGATGGTAAAATTTAATTCCTTTGATCACCACTTATGAAAGAAAAAGCAGAAACAATAATGATTCCTTTTAAAATGAGGCTTCGAGAAAAAGTCTTTGGTCGTATGTGATTATGATAAAAAGCAATTTGGATCATTGGTCAAATCTTTTACCTCGTTGCTGTTTTTGGTTTCAAGATAAAATTCCAAGTTTTATTTCGGCTGATATAACTATGGCCATCAAAGTGAGATTGTCTACCTAAAACCATAGACCAGAGGCGTAAACCTACGTAAATCAACGAGCACTTCCAAAACACCTACTCTACATGCTGGAGTATACACAAATTGTTCAATGAATAAACATACACTTGAGAGTTTCCTCATTCACAAATTGGTCAATTTAAATCAGGGTATTTCCGATCGTCTGGTGAAATCGTCTGTTTTTTTTCTCCGCGGGTAATGAATAGTATCAAAGCTGTTTGTTCTAATATGCCTTTATAAGAAGATGATGGTAAAAACCTCGATACAACATTTGACATTTGCCTTGTCATTTCTCTGGTATTGTATGGCCTTGGGAATTCAAACTCGCAATCTGCACCTAAGTTCGAACCAGTTAAGTCTCCACCGTTCGAGACTCTTCATGAAAGGCTGATAGTAGTCACATTGATTGGTTTCCCAATGAAACACCCGTATATCTAATTTCTCAACATATACTGATTTTCAGTACGATAAATATTCATATCAAAGCTGAAATAACTTAGCGCTAAGAATTGTCGTTGCATGGTACTCGATACATATACTTCATAGAAATGTGAAGTGTGGCTGTGCAGGACTGAATTTCACTGGAATATGCCTGACTACTATAGCTATGAAATATGCAAGGCTACAATAAATTATACTTAAAGGCAGTTTTACACAGATATATGCGCAACGTGTATAGAAGTCAACGGTAGCGTATATTTGTACAAAGTTACGATCTCCTTAATCGAGCGAGGTCTGCTTCCGTTTTTCACCATGTTTCATTATGTAGGAGAACAGAGAGTGTGGGCGCAAGCAATGAATTCCCCAAAAACACAATTCAATTCCTCAGACATTCCAACAAAAATCGGGCCATGATATTAGTGAGGTGAATAAGAACTTCATTTAAAATCCCCCACACACTCTCGCTCTCTGTCTGTCTGTCTGTCTCTTTCTCTCTTACAATTTAAGTGGGGCTGCCGCGGCCGAGCGATAACAGTCGTGGACTACAAATCTCTCAGCCCTTCACCGCTGTGGGTTCGAATCCCGGTAGGGACTTCGGATTTTTCATGTGAGGAAGCCTTCCAGTTGGCTTGCGGTAGGTCGGTGGTTTTACCCGTGCACCTCTGTGTACTCGGGGTCTTCCTCCACCGGTAATTAGCTGGACGTCGCTATATGATTGAAATACTATCACAGCGACGGTAAACCCCAATACAACAACAACAGCAAGCTAAATTTAACATAAGTTAGACTTTGAACCTGTTGTCTTCGTTTTATCCAACGGCTGGCGGGTCTCACAAATGTGTTTTGAGTCTCAGCGACAAGCTGTCACTCTAATGTAGTTCTTTAGCTGAACAAGCAATCAACAGACTGGCTGGTGAATATCATATTACACATTTAAATACGCAAATAATGCAGAACAGGTTACTTCAACAATTTTCTTTTGATTGTCAAAGTCTCTAACAGGTGTTGGAAGTAAATAGCCCTATGCTGTGTATACACATAGCTTTGATACGTTCTTCTGCGTTTTTGTTCACTGTTAAATGCTTCTCTTTGTAAAAGATTTGACTTATTGTATTTTACATCGATTACGAAACAAGTTGTCACAACTTATATTAATCACTCTCGATGGCTCTGGTGAAAGCGTATGTTATCATTATTGTGGGAGTAAACCGAGATACCGGAGAAAACCCATTTGTCTTGATGGGTGACTACAGTACCCTCTCGCGATTAAGTCATTTGACCATATGTGTAATAAATCCACCATCAGTCAAGGATTAAGTCATTTGACCATATGTGTAAAAACTCAACCATCAGTCAAGGATTAAATAATTGACCATATGTGTAATAAATCCACCATCAGTTAATGATTAAATCATTTGTCCATATGTTTAATAACTCCACCATCAGTCAAGGATTAAAACACTTGACCATATGTGTAATAAATCCACCATTTGTCAAGGATTAAAACACTTGGCCATATGTGTAATAAATCCACCATTAGGCAAGAATTAAAACACTTGACCATATATGTAATAAATCCACCATTAGGCAAGGATTAAAACACTTGACTATATGTGTAAAAGAAATGAAGTTGCTAAATACGAGACCTGATAGTAAGAAATTAAATGTCTGGATAATCGAAAGCATCGGAACACTGAAAGTATTTTCCTCTTGACCTATAATTTTCCTTCTCTCTCTCTCTCTCTCTCTCTCTCTCTCTGTTTAAAAATGATGTCAACACTGGAAATAGACCTTGAATTGCATGATGCTCGGATAACGAAGATTAAAAAAAACGTTTGCAAATTTTATTTCCGAGCTTAAACGTTGTCCAATACATTTGAGTTCCGGTATATCTGATTTCGGAATCTATTGGTCCTTTAATTAGAGTTTTTTTACTCATGTGAGGGATCAGAATGAACCGACATACTGTTTCAATGCTCCCTGAATTGAATACTAATTAGGGATTAAATCGTGTATGTTTTTGTTTGTATGTTGTTTTTCCGGTCTGTATAATATGCATGATGTGTGTTGTGACTGCTATGCCCTGGCCTAAAGCGTCTCTCACTCGAATACACGTATATGCAAATTTACTTCTAAACACAGATATTTATAGACTGTGTTTTCTGATGCTGTCCCGTCATGTTACAGCTGTGAAAGCCCAGTTATGTATTAGCGTGCTACACTTAATGCGCGGCCGTCCTATAACGTGCACGAAAATGCTCGATGCAACATGTTGCAGCATAACAAATTTCTACGAAATGGAGTATTTCATATTTCCCGGAAAGCCTGCGACTTGAGCATATAAATGTGTCGTCACACTATTTTTATGTTTTTACACAACCAATCATCAGCTAAGTGGATGCAGTATAATTACAGTGGTGTTGTAATATTGTAATATGATGTCGTTTGTTGCAATGCATGCTTTGTCCCGGTAACATGTGTTGTTGAAATTTACATGTTACCACATCATATGATACGATAATAACAATTTTGAATATAACATCAGCTGATAAGACACACAACAGTTAATATGCAATAACAAGATATGGCGTGATAAAGCATGTGATTACACTTAGAACAGTTAATATGCAATAACATATTATAAGACGTGCACCAGTATATACGTTATAACATATGATAAGACGTGCACCAATATATACGTTATAACATATGATAAGACATACATCAGTATATATGTTATAACATATGATAAGACATACATCAGTATATATGTTATAACATATGATAAGACATACATCAGTATATATGTTATAACATATGATAAGACATACATCAGTGTATACGTTATAACATATGATAAGACGTGCACCAGTATATACGTTATAACATATGATAAGACATACATCAGTATATATGTTATAACATATGATAAGACATACATCAGTATATATGTTATAACATATGATAAGACATACATCAGTATATATGTTATAACATATGATAAGACATACATCAGTGTATACGTTATAACATATGATAAAACATACATCAGTGTATATGTTATAACATATGATAAGACATACATCAGTATATATGTTATAACATATGATAAGACATACATCAATATATATGTTATAACATATGATAAGACATACATCAGTGTATACGTTATAACATATGATAAGACATACATCAATATATATGTTATAACATATGATAAGACATACATCAGTGTATACGTTATAACATATGATAAGACATACATCAGTGTATACGTTATAACATATGATAAGACATACATCAGTGTATACGTTATAACATATGATAAGACATACATCAGTGTATACGTTATAACATATGATAAGACATACATCAGTGTATATGTTATAGCATATGATAAGACATACATCAGTGTATACGTTATAACATATGATAAGACATACATCAGTGTATACGTTATAACATATGATAAGACATACATCAGTGTATACGTTATAACATATGATAAGACATACATCAGTGTATACGTTATAACATATGATAAGACATACATCAGTGTATACGTTATATCATATGATAAGACATACATCAGTGTATACGTTATAACATATGATAAGACATACATCAGTGTATACGTTATAACATATGATAAGACATACATCAGTTATACGTTATAACATATGATAAGACATACATCAGTGTATATTATACATCAGTGTATACGTTATAACATATGATAAGACATACATCAGTGTATACGTTATAACATATGATAAGACATACATCAGTGTATACGTTATAACATATGATAAGACATACATCAGTGTATACGTTATAACATATGATAAGACATACATCAGTATATACGTTATAACATATGATAAGACATACATCAGTGTATACGTTATAACATATGATAAGACATACATCAGTGTATATGTTATAACATATGATAAGACATACATCAGTGTATACGTTATAACATATGATAAGACATACATCAGTGTATATGTTATAACATATGATAAGACATACATCAGTATATATGTTATAACATATGATAAGACATACATCAGTATATATGTTATAACATATGATAAGACATACATCAGTATATATGTTATAACATATGATAAGACATACATCAGTGTATACGTTATAACATATAATAAGACATACATCAGTGTATACGTTATAACATATGATAAGACATACATCAGTTATACGTTATAACATATGATAAGACATACATCAGTTATACGTAATAACATATGATAAGACATACATCAGTATATACGTAATAACATATGATAAGACATACATCAGTATATACGTAATAACATATGATAAGACATACATCAGTTATACGTAATAACATATGATAAGACATACATCAGTTATACGTAATAACATATGATAAGACATACATCAGTGTATACGTAATAACATATGATAAGACATACATCAGTATATACGTAATAACATATGATAAGACATACATCAGTGTATACGTAATAACATATGATAAGACATACATCAGTGTATACGTAATAACATATGATAAGACATACATCAGTATATACGTAATAACATATGATAAGACATACATCAGTATATACGTAATAACATATGATAAGACATACATCAGTGTATACGTAATAACATATTATAAGACATACATCAGTGTATACGTAATAACATATGATAAGACATACATCAGTGTATACGTAATAACATATGATAAGACATACATCAGTGTATACGTTATAACATATAATAAGACATACATCAGATAAAAAAAATTTAAAAACATTGATAAGGAATCCATATAACACGTGTAATAATATATATGTTACAAAACATTTAATAAGTTATACATACATTAAAAAAAAAAAAAAAAACAGAAAAAAAGCATGCTACCTTCCCCACCCGCTCCACCCCCACCCGCAATACCCCCGAGTATCAAAATGAACCTGGTCTTCAAATATGTGACCATAGTTTGAATGCGATCAATACAAACGGGGCTTTGATTTGTTCTTCATAGAGACACTGCAACTACAAGCAGTGTGTATTCATATGTAAATGTGACATATCTACATGTGGCCAAATCTTGGAAATAAGAAATATAGGTAAGAATTAAATAAACATATATATAATTTGGAACATTTTTTATCATGTTAATATGATTGCTTTTACGATCTAATTTTCTAACATTGTTCTACTCTTTTTCTTCAAATATATCATGAAATATATTATACTACATATTTTGTAAATTTCTGAAAATAGAAAACAAAACTGAACTCCTTTAGAAAAAAATGATGTCTTGATTTTTTGTAAACTAACATGGATTTAAAACACACAGCATTGAAAGGTGTTATTATGCTATGAAATGCATCAGTCTTTCATTTGAAATCAATATGTGACATTGTAGATGCAACTTAATTATTTTTTCAGGAAAATCTAAAATCAATGTCACAAATCTGATCACAGGTCATATTTTTACTATCTACAGCAAATTCACAAATCTGATCACAGGTCATATTTTTACTATCTACAGCAAATTCACAAATCTGATCACAGGTCATATTTTTACTATCTACAGCAAATTCACAAATCTGATCACAGGTCATATTTTTACTATCTACAGCAAATTCACATTTCTAATCACAGGTCATATTTTTACTATCTACAGCAAATTCACAAATTTGATCACAGGTCATATTTTTACTATCTACAGCAAATTCACAAATTTGATCACAGGTCATATTTTTACTATCTACAGCAAATTCACAAATCTGATCACAGGTCATATTTTTACTATCTACAGCAAATTCACAAATCTGATCACAGGTCATATTTTTACTATCTACAACAAATTCACAAATCTGATCACATTTATCATATTGTTTACCATCAAAAAGAAAGAAAAATAAACCAGATGGACAAAAACTTTTGTTTAACAAATAACTGAATAGATTTGAATATGTTTAATAATGATGGAAATGATATCAAAAAAGGACTTTTATAACGTTCAAATCTCCTCAACATTTTACGTTGGGACGAATAATTCTTAAGGTTTTCCGAAGATGATAAAATATATTTTTATGAAATATATTCGAGACGACGGCACTGAGCTGGCAGGCTTCTAGTAAAACTTATTTATTTCTAGATCTTGTAAGTTTGCGCTTTAACTAGGAGAAAGATAATCTCCATGAAATATATAGCTTTAGCGATAATAAATAAACACTTACCAAATAATTATACGGGAAGTTTTACATTTCGGGTAATCCATCCATCTTTTAATTATAATCATGGTCCTTCAAATGCTTTAAAAGAGGTTAATGCAGACGCAAGCATCCATTGACATTGAATTATAGGCTCTTTTGCGCTAAATATATAAAGGCTTGCATTTACTTTAAAATTCCAACGATCATTTGATGGTCTATGATCACAATAATATAAAACAGAGGGCACATATGAACAGAATCTCAAATTTACTGACACCGGGATCCGTATTCATTAATCTCTTTAGTCAATACCTTAAACTCAGAATGAATATGGTCTTGAGATCTTCAACTTGTGTTTTGACTTGGAAACAACTATCCATGGTTAGACTAGTATTTTGCGGGGTGGGGGGGGGGGGGGCAAATTAAAACAAAAACATAACAAAACAAAAGAAATTCCACCAAAGATGTTCAAACCCACAATCTAAGGCAATCACGTATCATACCACTGCCTGCACCACATTGCCCTGTACATAAAAAAAAATTATGGATTTGGACCCTGGCAGGTGTCCTCGAAATATAAAATGCTGTTTTCGTGCTAAAATTCAAATTCAGGCCACTAGATTTTAAAAGGGACTGAAGTATGGTATATTAGTCTAAACCTAGGGATAGAACTTAAGGTTTTCGAGAATTTGAGTGATGTGAAAATAGTTCATTCATTAATGATATTAGTGGTGACTCAATTTAAGAAATCTCATTTAATTCATGCTAATGATACTTCTAATGTAGCAAACAGCAAACATTTGGGACAAATAATACACAAACGCACGTGGGCGCACACACTCCCTATTTATAATGTTCAGTGTTGGTGAGTTTGATATCAGATGTTTGAACAAAATAATGCATATGTCAAATATCATACTGAGAAAATATTGACGTTGTGAACAGGTGTTTATGAGCGAGCCAATTAAAACAAATTTCGCCATGAAACGGTAACATATTTCGTGGGATAGCTATCCGTCATTGAATTATTTAACTTCATTACAGATGCAAGCAGACACTTTCTTAGTGATTAGTGATTTCATGATATTGAACAGAGAAAACAGTTTGATATAAGTCAACTCTCTGGAAGTAGCTGTAAAGTGTGTCATTTAGTTACCAATTTTTATTTCGATCTGATGATTTGCTGTTTTGCTATTGTTTGAGTGACTTGTTTTAGCTCACCTGAGCACGTAGCTAAGAACTGTCCGTCAGTCGTCCACAATTGTTTCAAACGACATCTCTTCCGAAACCACTGGGCCATTGATGATACTTGCCTGTGATGTTCCTTGCATGAAGCTTTACCACAGTTGTTCAAATGGTTCTGGTCCATTGCATATCTGGGTCACAAGAGCTAAAAATTTAAAAAAAAAAAAATTAAACCAAATTTGGTTTTCTAGTCGACCTTAGCAATTTTTAAAATTCCCTTGGTCAAAATTGGCCCCGCCCCATTTTCTCCGATACGGCAAGGCCTACAGCTAAAATACTTTTGTGTGAGGCATTGTCAAGTGGACCTCTATCAAGTTTGTTCAAATCATAGACATGGGGTCAAAATTGGCCCCAACCAAGGGGCATAAGTTACATTGGTAAAATTTCAAAACTCCTCTTGACAGAAACGACAAGTCATGGAGTTAAGATATTTGGAGTGTAAAATGGCCTAGTGGACCTCTACCAAGTTTGTTGAAATAAAGGCCTTGGAGTCAGAATTGGCCCCGTCCTAGGGGTCACTTTGTTTTACATAGGTTTAAACAGAATTTAGCATGACCTAGTCGACATCTACCAAGGTTGTTCACATTATGGCCCTGGGGTCATAAATTGGTCCTGTCCCAGGGGTCACTTGATTTTACACAGAGCCACGGTACTCAGGTGATCGATACAGGGCCATCATAGTCACCTTGTTTTTTTTTTGTTGTTGTTGTTTTTTGTTGTTGTTGTTGTTGTTTTTTGTTGTTGTTGTTTTCTTCATATTTTTAGCTCACCTGAGCACAACGTGCTCATGGTGAGTTTTGTGATCGCCTTTTGTCCGTCGTCCGTCGTCCGTGCGTGCGTGAGTGCGTCCGTCCGTCGTCAACAATTTGCTTTAAACAACATCTCCTCATGAACCGCTGAAGGGATTTTGACCAAACTTCACAGGAATCATCCTTATGATGCCCTCTATCAAAGTTGTACAAATTATTCAGATTGGTTATTGGTTAAAAAAATATGGTCAAAGGAGCTAAAAATAGATTTTAAAAATGCAAACTTTGAAAATCTTCTTCTGCAAAACTGCAAGGCCTAGAGCTTAGATATTTGGTATGTAACATCATCTTATGGGCCATTACCAAGATTGTACAAATCATAGTCCTACGGTGATAAATGCCCCCGCACCAGGGGTCACTTGTTTTACATAGAGTTATATAGGAAAATCTTTAAAAATCTTCTTCTTTGAATCCATAAGGCCTAGAGCTTAGATATTTGGTATGTAGCATCATCTTATGGTTCATTACCAAGATTGCACAAATCATGACCCTATGGTGATAAATGTCCCCGCACCAGGGGTCACTTGTTTTACATAGAGTTATATAGGAAAATCTTTAAAAATCTTCTTCTATGAATCCATAAGGCCTAGAGATTAGATATTTGGTATGTAGCATCATCTTATGGTACATTACCAAGATTGTACAAAACATGACCTTATGGTAATAAATGCCCCCGCACCAGGGGTCACTTTTTTTAAATAGAGTTATATAGGAAAATCTTTTAAAAAATCTTGTACTATGAATCCATAAGGCCTCTAGCTTAGATTTTTGGTATGTAGTATCATCTAATGGTTCATTATCAAGACTTTCAAAATGGTGGCCCTTTGGAGATAAATGACCCCGCACTAAGTCTTTTCCTCTGAAACCATAAGGCCCAGTGCTTATATATTTGGTGTGTAGTATTGTCAGGGCTAAAATGTTTAAGATTGAGTTATATCAGAATTCTTGTCTGTTTAAAAACCTTGTAATCAGTTGTAGCAATGGTACTCAGGTGAGCGATTCAGGGCCATGCCCTCTTGTTATGATTTTTTTTTAAATAGTTTAATTCTCATGTAATCATACGTATACATCGTAAAAAGTATCTGTGTTCTTTAAAAATGATCATTTAAGTTTTAGTTATAAAGAACTTTGCGATTTTAAGATAAGATTTTAAATATAAAAGATAACATATTTACAGTTTATCATGTACGCCATTCAGCTTTGCCTTTGACCTTGCATTATGGCCATGCCATCCATTTCATTGACAGTTTCACGTGATGTTTAAAGTACGGTTGCTGGGTACATTTAAGCAGTCGCCGCAGCAACTAGCGTGACGTGACGTGACGTGACGTGACTAGCTCCGTCCATAATCCGCTTTGGTCACGTAGGCACCATACACACTCATATTTTTTTCATATCAAGACCTCACGATACACATTTCAATTTTTAACGAAATACAAACATTTCATTGGACGATTAAGTGGAACAGACTGTAAGTATTTTCCGCGTTCTAAACTGTCATACGTGCTCTTTTAAGGTAAAGTCCCTCTTATGGTTCCGCAACATTTCGGACCTCATGACCTCTCACGGAGATAACCAAGGTTTCCTAATGTTTCATTAGAGTACCCTTGTTATCTTGGTAAAGGTAATGTGGTCCAAGACATAGCGGAACCATTACAGGGACTTTACCTTAAACCGCACTCTTCCACCTCAATTATCAATGCATGTGTGTGTTCACAACAAAGGAGTCTGGCACGGAGATTTGCTCACTATGTATAATACATAGTGATATAATGACCAAACTTACGTGCCAGACGCCTTTGGTTTAAACATACATTCAATGTATGAATATTCTGATGTCGCAGGCTCTTACTGAGCAAGACGATATGGATTAATTGCGAAACGGACAGAAATGATGATAGAAAAACATGAAATGACATATGCAGACAGTATCGATCCATCAATCAGACAGAAAAAATGAGAATGCCCGTCTCGTTGTTGACTTTCTTATATTGGTACAGAAAGGTGCTTTATACTGGATTTGAGATAAAGTATTGAATGATGACGATCGTGTTTTATTAATAGACTCTGTGATTAGAATTTCATGTAATACAGACACAAATGATAAAACGCATGAATCGATACGTGCATCGTATGTTATGGGTTTTTCGTATGACTTATAGTTCATTTTTTAAGGTAAAGTCCCTGTAATGGTTCCGCTACATTTCGGCCTCATGGCCTTTCGTGGAGATAACCAAGGTTTCCTAATGTTTCATTCGGGTACGGATATCTTGGTATAGGTTAAGTGGTCCAAGACATAGCTGAACCATTACAGGGACTTTATCTTAAATAAAATATGGAATTTTACCTTTGTGAAGCGAAGTAAAGCTTTAGAAAATAATGAACTCTAAGTAATTTACTGTTTGTTCCATTTCGACTAGCTCGCGACCCACGTAACCGGTCAATAGTAATTTATATTTGTGCAATTTTGAAAATATGAAACATGTTTTTGGCTAAAAATGTGGGACAATTAGCAAATATGTTTATTTACTCTCTCTCTCTCTCTCTCTCTCTCTCTCTCTCTCTCTGTGTGTGTGTGTGTGTGTGTGTGTGTGTGTGTTTGTTTGTTTGTTCATTGGGTTTAACGTCCCACCGACATTATTTCAAGCAGTATCACGCCGTAGAAATGTGGCATTATCCTGACACCGGGTCAAGCAGTCCTGCAACACCCTTATATGCTGACCGCCAAGCAAGGGAGTTATACCAGTACCATTTTTTACGTCCTTGGTATGTCGCGGCCAGGGTTTGAACCCACGACCTCTCGATTCCAGGGCGGACGCTCTAATAACTCGGGCACCGGGATCGTTTTTTTTTTCTCTGTAAACATAATTACATTATTATTTATACACGTCAACGACCAATTCGTAATGGTGTCCATAATTCTACAATTTGTTTAGAAAACGTATTTTGTGTATACAAAGTCCGTCTTGAAATGTGTTAAAATCAAAGAATTAAATGGTGGTCAAAGGCCTATTCAACAGAGATGTAAAACGGCACGAAATAACGTTTTTTGTTTTTTGTTTGTTTTTGTTTTTTGTGACGAAAAAGAGGACAACAGGTGTTAAGACAATTAACATCTTGCAGACGCAGCCTAACAGACAGACGTTTTTTCAGAATCAATCATAAAAAGCAATTTTACATGTCTCATATTATCTCGTAGTCACATGATTGTATATGTAACTGAACGAGAGCTTCTCTTGATTTGCTCTTTACCTATATCAGAGTTGCGGATGTTATGATAGTAGGTTTTTACAGGTGGTAAATCGTTTTTATGCAATGACTATACATTTGCACAGGTAACCGCGGATAATAGTACGACGGGCTGCCCTGGAAAAATGGACTCGTTTCAGCCCTAATGTTGTTGTTGTATTGGGGTTTACCGTCGCTGCAATAGTATTTCAATCATATAGCGACGTCCAGCTAATTACAGGTGGAGGAAGACCCCGAGTACACAGAGGTATCCGGGTAGAACCACCGACCTACCGCAAGCCAACTGGAAGGCTTCCTCACATGAAAAATCCGAAGTCCCTACCGGGATTCGAACCCACAGCGGTGAGGAGCTGAGAGATTTGTAGTCCACGACTGTAACCGCTCGGCCACGGATCAAGTTGGATATTGATCTTGCTAACTTCTACTCGGAAGGCGTTTGTTGCAACACATATGCGTCTCGGGTATGTCACGTGCACATTGACATATGTTGTTGTAACAGGTATTACCTCCATCATTGAATCACAAACGTTTAAAAAGACTTCAGTGCAGAAGCAAGCATCTTTTGGATTTGAGTTATAGACACGTTTGCTCAAAGTCTATAAAGGCTTATATTTAATATATTTACTTGTTGGAACATGTTCACTATATATATATATATATATATATATATATATATATATATATATAATTCCAAACTTCACACAGTGATCTCCCTTGCACGCTCACTTAGCAAAAAGAATCACTGTCGTCACAAATGTCACGTGATGATGGTAGGCTTACAAAATGGCGAAGATTTATTATTCATAGATCTTCATGCACAGAAAAAGTTATTTTCTAAACAGATTATTTTTTACCGTAAGGCGATAATTGATGTTTATTTAAGAAAATATACTTAGGAAAATGCCACTCGCTGTAAAATAAAAAAGAATTTGAAAAAATAAAGAATAACGGTTATTTTCTTTCTTTTTTTAAATATTTTTATTTGTTATCATTTTTATTTATTTCATCATAATTGAATGAGAGAAAACTAAGCTGATACATAGAAACAGTATTTTAACAATTAAAAAAAAATCTTATATATCAGAAATCCCGAGAAATGCCACTCGTGGTGGCAGAGATCTATGCCGAAGGATGAAGGGGAGATAACTGCGTGGAGATTGATATAATTCATGGACACAACGTTTCAGCGACTCCATATGCTTTGACCTTGACGTTATTAGCGATTATTTCAAGTATGAGCTTATAAAAAAAAACGGTTAAGTTGAAAGTAGAATGTCAATAAAGACAAATTAGAAAATTAAACTTTATTTGATATGTTCTCATAACGTCCTTATAATTCAGCCTCACGGAGTTCAAGATTTCTCTTGTCGACGTGATATGACAGTTTGTTGAAGGTTTATTAGAGACAATCAGACAGTTCTAAAAAAAACTTTCCATAAAACCTAAAGATGTCTGAGAAATCTTCTCCGGTGTCTGTGGCTGAGTGGTTAGAGCCTCTCCTCCGTAACCATGAGGTCGTTGGTTCGATCCACGGCTGTGACTTAGCATCATTCAGAAAATGGTACAGGTATAGCTCCCTTGCTTGCCGCTCAGGTCATTGTGGCATTTCTAGGACTAGTTGACCCAGTGTCAGGATACTGTGACACGGTATGGAATCGTGCTGCTTGTCTGTGGCGTAATATCGTAGTAAGACAACGCTTTGTATATCTTATATAGACAAAAGTCTCCGAATTACTAATATCTGACTCACAAGGGCTTTTCCATATCCGGATTGCAAAGTGCCAGGTTAAAATTGACAGTGCTTGTCTACGACATGACTGACAAGAGCCTTTATTTGACTAAATAAGTGTTGGCGGGACGTTAACTAACACTGGCTACCATCGACCATCGAAACTAGAAGATCTGTGTACTGACACGAATGCACTGTCTGTTTATGTCAGCGTGACTTTTTCGGAGGTCTAGACGGCTCACGCTATCCGTGCGGTGAAACATTTTCTTATCACCCTTTATACGATATAAGCTTTACGCAGGCGTACGTAACACATCAGCTTTTATATTGACTGCCGTTGTGGAAGTAGGTCGGGTCGCCCCAGAGCATTCAACTCGAGAAAGAGTACGTAAAAATCAAAACGAGTTCTATTTATAGCATTGTGTTTTGTGGACAAACTTCTCGTTGGGAAAGAAAAACTGAAATATCTGTGACTATGTGAAATTTTAGGAATATGTAAATATATGTGAAAGGTGAGTTTTAGTTGTTTAAATTGATTTTTCTTCTCGACTGTCTTATGTAAATGGTTAAAGGACTACATAACTACTTGGATATACATTAAGTAAAATATATCATAATTGTCGTATAATGTTTGTCGTTCTAGCTGTGAGCGAGCAGTCTATTTTCAGTGGTATATTGATGTGATTCATAGAAATATTGATTAAAATAAGTTGTGGCTATAAACAAAACAAACAAAAATAAAATAAACGATTAAATAAAAACAAAACAAACGTAGAACATACAGAAAATGATCATCGAAGCTTATATCAATGCTCAATACATGCTTTATTAAAATGGCAACAGTAAAATAGGAAAAAAATGTTGAATTTGTGGAATTAGAAAAAGAGAATAAAACTAGTTTTTTGTAGCATTGTTGTTATCAGATGACTTCATTTTCTTATTAGTTTTCATTAATCTCTTATCTATGATCAATTATGTTATTTTCATATTCATTTAATAGGATTTGATTCACTTTAATTTTAGAAAACACACACACAATAAAAACAAACAAACATTTTGATATTTCCCTTAGGTCCATTAAGTTATTTAATGGAAATAAAATTTAATTGTCTTAATGTGAGAAAAACTTTAAAATACAAGTAAAAACATCGATTGTTTATGGTTCTTTATATTATTTAGACGCGACTAAAAAAATGCTAAATTTCATCGCAAGATTCATGATAATATGTTATTACTTGCACAAGTATATGAATGATAATTTCCTTGATGTTTGAACACTGACAAAGGAAACATCTTATTTCATGCATTTATCTTTTATTATGAACACAGAATTATCCACTTAAATGGGAAATTTTCTCCCCATAAACTTTTAGTAGGGAATGGAAATAAAAATCCTAAAATGAAGTGGTTTTGGAACTCAACATGATTTCAAAGACTTTCAAAAGTGGTAAGTGATCAGCTAGGAAACGTTCTATATTTCATAGCAACTGTGAAAATTAAATTCATTATGAAAGAAAATATGGTTACGTCAGAAATCAAGAAATGAAATACGGACTTCAAATTGATGGACTAAGGAAGAATTACCTTTAGTTAAGATATAATAACAAACTATCTTTTCGTAAAAAATCGTGATGTGTATTAATTAAACAACAACAACAATGATGTCTAATGTTTGTATCGCCTGATAGACCCTTTTCGAGTGCTATCAATAAGTCTTACCGCAAAGTCAGATGTATTTTTCACTTCAAATTAATTTATTGTTGTACAAAAGACCTCTGGCTCATATACTTTTTTCTTTTTAGCTCACTTTACCACAACGTGCTTTTGGTGAGCTATTACGGTAGGCCTGTGTCCGTTGTCCGTGCGTGCGTCCTTTAATTTCCTTTAAACAACATCTGTCCTCAACCGCTGAATGGATTTTAACCAAATTTCACAGGATTGATTCTTATGAGGCCGTCTTTTATTTAAATTGTTTTAATTTGTTGAAAAAGTAAGTCACATGAGCTAAAAATAGATTGTAAACCAGTAAACTTTAAAAATCTTCTTCTGCAAAGAGCTTAGATATTTGGTGTTTAGCATTGTCTAGTGAACCTCAACCAAATTGTTAAAATCATGATCATGGGGTCAAGAACAGCCCCGCCCAAGGGGTCAGTTGCTTTCACATAGACTTATATATACATATTTGCTTTAAGTTGTTTCACAGTTTCCTTTTTCAACAATTATCTGTCTTCTAACATTTACATGCCCGGTTACCATAATGTTGAATATTGACTTGAGAACAGTGGTACTCAGGTGAGCGATACAGGGCCATTATGACCCTCTTGTTTTGTGATGTGAGTTCTAGGGTAGAATAAATTGAATATGAAACATACTTCAGTATTAAGTAAATAAACAATACTATTACTTATTTTTGTGTTGTGTAGAGTAAAGAAAAGAAAATTCAATCTTTCATAACTTTATTTGTGTTTATTTTTAAATTATAAA
>CM037788.1:6536120-6586120 GCA_021229015.1 Solen grandis
ATATAGAAATGATAAACCTCTGATGCCCTCTGTAATAAAGTTACAATAGCACTCAGTAAAGCATTAGGAATTGTTAGGGGGTAGGGTTAGGGTTCAGAAATACAGTGTCGTTAGCAATACTGTCAATATAGTACATGTGTTAGGAATACCAGTACAAATCATCTTGGAAGAAATACAAGGACAGAAGACCGGGATTAAATCATTGAGATTCATCATTACATGTATAAATAAGTAAAAATATTTTTTATTTCTTTTCTTTTAATTTAAGTACAGGAAACATCATTATTGAGGTAAAGCCAATATGAGTTTGAAATCCACATGAATATGGATCTAGGATTCATGATGAAACTAATCCTAGGGATTCATATAATTTGTTGATATTTGTTGAGTCTGCGATTCAACCAATGAAGACAAAAGGAACTTGTAGGAGGTGAAAGAAATAGGGATATAGTTACTTGGCTATGGGGGTCCTAGGATTTGTTTGTTTGTTCATTCAGTTTAACGTCCCACTGACAGTATTTCAGTTATTTGGAGACGATGTTTACTTGAGACTTGATGTAGTGCTGCCACACTGCAGTATCACGGCGTAGACATGTGGCATGATACCACACCCAGTCACATTATCCTGACACTGGGCAACCAGTCCTGGAACTACCCTTATATGCTGAACGCCAAGCAAGAGAGGTATACTAGTACCATTTTTAACAACTTTTGTTTAATGCAGCCATGGATCAAACCCACGGCCTCCTGATTCAAGGGCGGATGCTCTAAACACTCAGCCACTGGGATTTGTGGATACTAGGTTATAACTACATTACAAGGTACACATGTATATGGATACAGCTAAAGGATAAAACTATAGGGATGCAAGGTATGGGATTCAACTGTATCACATGGGAAAAAACAAGACTATCAACCTTGTAATTCATCCTCATCTATTGCCTGCCACATGAACTCTTTCGGGTGACCCTTGTCGTCCAGGAACGGGGAGGGCATACACCCCTTTTTAGCCACCAAGGGATGGTACTGGTCAATGGCAAAGTTATACGACAAAGCTGTGGAGACAACAGGTAGCATGGTTATACATGAAGCAAAATGGCAGAAAAAATGGACACACATTGAAAATCTGACCTGACAGTAGTTTTCTTTTCATCTATAATCTTAAAAACGTACATAGCTCATAAAATTCAACTCATAACTTTCAATTAAAGAAAATGAGTATGTATATGGTATAATACTCTATTGCTCTTATAATATTGTTTATTTTTTAATAATATTATAATATTGTTTATTTTTTTTTATTAATATTTCTGATATACTAAGTGGAAAAAATGAATTTTAAATTTGGAAAAAGAGTATGAAACATTACAATTCATATCCATTGACTTTTAAAATGTCTGTTGAATTAAGAATCCAATAAAACAGCAACTGCAGTGAGGGTAAACATTCTAATTATTGCTCCAATGTACAATACATTAATCTGCCAATGTAAAACAATTATTAAGTATTGGCCCAATAAATAATTTCTCCAATGTACAATACTTTAATGCCCAAATGTACATTGTACAATGAAATGCTGCTCCAATAAATAAATTAATGCACCAACTAATGCTGATAACACTGTTCGGATCAACCTTCGATAGTAATGATCCTTTTATCATATACCTACTTTTCCCTTCAAATAATATAGACATATAAATTCTTAACTTTGATTTTATTTTCAAACAAAACTTCTTTTTATTTACCATTAAACAACAAAGATCAAAGGAACTATTTTTTATCTGGTCGTGTTCTTCACAGTGCGTAATAATATGCAGTGTGTAAACAGCTTTTGTTTTCAAATCAGGGACATCCACATTGACCTCATATAAAAGTACATGTAGTTCCATTCTATGCACATAGAAATATGTTTACACAAGGTAGCGATGTGATACAGGTTTGGAAAACGTTGGGACCTTGATACATTAGTTTCTGTATTGTTGCTGTAGGAAACAGATTGAAAATGTGCAGTATCATACATAGTTATAAAATAAATTACTGCTCCATTGTACAATGAATCATTGCTTGAATGTAAAACCAGAGCTGTCAGAGGACAGCATGCTCGACTATTCAAAATGCTTGTTGGTAAATCAAATGAAATCTATTTTAATTCTTGCCCTTCATATACCCTGTAATAATAGTCAAAAATGATATACCTTGATAGTCTAATATCCCTAAGTAGGTTTATGAATCTAAAATCAATCCCATGGCTAGTTACTGAGACATAAGTATAATAACACTTTAACAAAGCAAAACTTTAACCAAGTATCCAAGTTAGAAAAGGGCCATAATTTGTATAAAATTCAGTTCAAGAGTTATCCTCCTTGGTTTTCTGATGCCCCTGAACACACTCCTAAACTTTCTAGTCAATACCATAAACAATTTCTGAGATATAATCTGGATAGTAGCTTGCATGCAAAGCTTTAACCAGAAAATCTAAGTAAAAAAGTGGCCCTAATCTGCATTATATTCAGTCAAAAACTATCTGCCACTATATATGATACCATGAACATATTTAAGAAGTTTTAAATCTAGCCCATGCCTGGTTACTGAAATATAAGCATGGAATTCCTTGCATGCAAAACTTTAACCAAAATTTCTAAGTTAAAAAGGGGCCATAACTTGTAATATATTCCATTAAGAGTTATCTACCTTGATCGTATGACACCCCTCAACATATTAAAGATGTTTCAAATCAATCCCATGTCTGGATACTGAGATATAAGCATGAAAGTACCTTGTATGCAAAACTTTTACCAAAATTTTTAAGTTAAAAACAGGGGCATAATTTGTAATATATTCCATCAAGAGTTATCTTCCTTGGATGTCTGATGCCCCTAAACATATTCATAAACTTTCAAGTCAATATCATGAATGGTTATTGAGATACAAGCTGGATAGTAGCTTGCATGCAAAACTTTAACCAAATTTTCTATTGCATGCAAAACTTTAACCAAAATTTCTAAGTTAAAAAGGGGCCATAATTTATATCAAATTCAGTCAGAGCCCCTGAAAATTATAACTTTCAAGTCAATACCATGAATGGTTATTGAGATATAAGGTTGATAGTAACTTGCATGCAAAACTTTAACCAAAAGCTGCAACGCCAATGCCAATGCAAGGGTGACTACAATAGCTCTCATATTCTTCATTAGTCAAGCTAAAAACAATCTAAAGAACAATAAATCATCAATGTACAATAAAATATTGCTCCAAATTACAATTTTTTTTCTCTCCAATATACAATATATCTACGACTTGTATGATAAATCAATGAGGATATGTGTACTGTCAGGTCAGAGTTTCCAGCTATAACCCTTAAACCACACTAAGCATCAGGTACAACAACCTATGATTCAGTAAGCGGAAAATCATTTCTGTTTTAATGCTGCTTCATCTTCGGACACCCACAAGTGACTCATATATCAACAGATGAAGTGAAACATAAGACAGTCTGGGGTATCTGACGATGCTGCTGCTGTAAATTTAATCCTTGACCTCATTTAGATACACTTTGACGCCATGGCATACAGAGCAGACCCAGATCAGATAGCTCCAAGAAGGAGCAGGCTGATCAGGGTCTTCTCATTCAGTATTTTAACTCCGAGAAAACAGTCTGCATGGCAAAGAAAAAACCCAATGTTTCTATACCATTCAATTGTTTAGACTAGAAGTATAATGTTGAGTCATAAATTTGTCTATGAATATTCATGAGGTAAAGGGTTATTGGAAGTCTTTTACTGTACATAATACAATGTACAAGAAATGAATCTGCCGATGTACAATTAATTGAACATGTACAATAATTATTCTGCTAATGTACAATTATGAACATGTACATTAAATAATTCTGCCAATGTACAGTTAATTGAACATGTACAATAAATTATTCTGCTAATGTACAATTAATTGAACATGTACAATAAATAATTCTGCCAATGTACAGTTAATTGAACATGTACAATAAATTATTCTGCCAATGTACAATTAATTGAACATGTACAATAAATAACAAAAGCAAGATCAAAAAGCAATTAATAACAATCACACCTATGGTTAGAAATAATAACACAGAAACTTAACATTCTACACAGTTTTTCTTGTTAAATGTGTTTAAGAAAGAAAAAACTTAACAAATAGTTTTATTTTTATATTTTCCACTTTTATTTTTCCTTGTAATGTTAAATGCCTGAGAATTTCAAAGTGAAATACTCTGAAATGATTTAATTTATTGTTACACTTATAGGCATGCAATGTCTTCCATTTTTTTATTTAAAAACACATTTTCTTTCACTCATTAGAAACAATATTTTCACTAATGGCAATGGACAGGATGACATCTAATCTCCTATCGTGAAAGATTAATTATCTTTCACGGATATTCCTCAATCTTTTAACTGAGAGCCTAAAACTTACATTTTCATCCTAGTGACATTCACATAGAATATCTCACAGACTGTTATATAACTAACACTTGTATACATATGACATACAATTTCTGTTAGATAAATATTAAGGCTTCTAGCCACAACGACTCAATGCCAGCCACACTCCAAGAGAAACCCACAAAACAGCTGTCAAAATTGTCAGCAAAAACTAGAATTTTACAACAAAGTACTCAGTCAACAAATGAAACTACCTCTCCTCTGGTGCAATTTTTCAGGTTTCTCTGCAGTTTGAAACAATGATACACATATTGTAGTCCGTCTATAGGCCATTAGCATTATTCAAAATGTACCATATTAATCCTTTTTGCTACAACTGCCCCAGTAGATACTCTCCCCTTGTATTGTCCTTAGTTTTTCCATCATAAAATTCTCCATATATCTGTTAACCCCTTTAGTTTTTTCACCCATGTAAATCTGAATTTCAATTTTGGACACTACATTATGATGCGATGTGTTGTTAAAACAGGCCTGAAACTTCTGGTTTTTCAGTTATATTGGGGAGTCATAACAGAAAGTGCCCCTACCTTTGTGATTCGCCAAGTGCTCCAGTGCAGCAATCACAATTAATACCGTATACCTGAACAATGGCTAATGTACGTAAGATATCATACAGTAGTAGTAAATGCCTGTATTTCAGACATACAGTGATGTCCAATTATTACAGGAGGAGGAAGACTGAGTGCACAGCAGCACTCCAGCAGAACTATCGGCCTACTGCAAGCCAGCTAGGAGGCTTCCTCACATGAAAATTTAGTTACTAGGTCCTGTGTTCTCAAAAATGAAACTGGTGCTTAACATGATTCAAAGTATGTCAATTAATTTCAATAGGGATTTGAGAACGATTCTCAAATTTGCACCTGAGGTTTTATCTTTATGAATGCGTGGTCAGGATGGACTTGAACCGGACACAGCGATATATTGTACATTTCGGCTACTGTGGCCCAGATCTAGTACTAATCATAAAATTAATATTTTAAAATATCCTGAATCTCAATATTTCAATTTTTATTTTATAATGTTTAAATACATTTCTTACGCTTCTGAAATCAAAGCTAAACAATAATTTTGTTGTTGTTGCAGCTTTGAAGTTCACCATTGCAAAATATAAATTCTGTCATACTTTTAGCTAAATAAACATTGAGGTAGAGCTAAATTTAGTGCAAAAGGGGCACCAAATTAAACAACCAATCTACTGCAAGCCAACTGGAAGGCTCCGGTTATTTTGTTAATTAAAAAGACCCAGATCATAAGAAAAGAGATATGTAAAACTATAAAGCCTAACAGAAATAAATATAATGGACAAAATATATATTTGAAAAACATATTATTTAAAACAGAGGAAGAATCTGATCTAGAGGTGACATACAACCACAATCCACCAGTGACTGTAGATTTATATAACAGTGAGTATAATAAAACAGATATAGATTTATCTAAACCTGATATATTACTATATACAAGAGAGAGAACAGGCTGCCTGGAACCAGTCAATTTACTAGACTGGTCTGAAGAGCCTCTGGTCCCCTACCTGCAGAGGATGGAGCTAGCTTGGCCCAGTATGGTCGCTGCTGTCGCAACATGTTCGGGTGCCAGAACGGAGCCTCGATCTGCTCTCCTGAAATACACAGCAATCACAGTGGTATTAATTCATATCTTTCTGACAGTTTTTCATTTGGTTTTAATGTCTCACTGACAATATTTCAGTTACGGTATTTTTAGACTTAACCCTTTCCCTCATATATACCCATTTTGACGCCCTCAATAGGTATCACATAAAGCCTGATCTGCAGAAAACCACAGTTAAACCTTACCAAATTTAATTACAAAATCCTCATTTCCAGACCACTGAGGAGCAGCGAACAGCATAAAACCTGATCAGCCTGCGAGTTACTCGCAGGCTGATCTGGTTTTATGCTGTTCGCATAGGTCTTTTCATGGTGTCCTCTATGAGGGAAAGGGTTAAGTCAAAATAAGTCAGATATAGCACTACCTCACTGCAATGAATCTTTTGACCATTTGCAGTGAAATTTGAAGTCCTACCCCAACCATATCTCAATATGCAATAGTTAACAACTAACTTCGTATTTCATGAGATTTTTCACAGTCTGAAATTTCATATACCATTAAACTTCAAAACATAAATTTGTTCATGAGGTTAGAATAAACTCATTAACAGGATGTACATTAGAGGCCATGATGAGATTTTGACATGTCAGTGTATATATATATCCAAATCAGTCAGGATGACATTTTAGTCCAAGTTTTACATCTTTAATGCTTTTTTTGCATGGGTTTTATGTCCCACCAACACAATTTCAGTCATATGGGAATTTTTTATGTACTTGAGACAGATATAGTACTGCCACACTGCAATATTAGTAGACATTCCTAGTCCCATCACCCTGACACCGGGCCAACCATAATGGAACTACCCTTATATGCTGAGTGACATGCACAAGGGAGATATACCAGTAACATTTAATAACTTTGGTATGTATTGGCCAGGATAGAATCCATGATCTCTAGGTTATTGGGCGGGCAATCTAACCACTCTGCCATATTGATTGGTTATTTCACATTTTTTAACCCTTTCCCTCATAGAGGAAACCATGAGAATACCTATGCAAACAACATAAAACCAGATCAGCCTGTGATTAACTGGCAGGCTGATCAGGTTTTATGCTGTTCGCTGCTCTTCAGTGGTCTGGAAATGAGGATTTTGTCATTAAATTTGGTAAGGTTTAACTGTGGTTTTCTGCAGATCAGGCTTTATGTGGTACCTATTGAGTGCGTCAAAATGAGTCTATATGAGGGAAAGGGTTAACCAAAATTTCTTTATGAAAACCAGGCAGAAAGCAATATTGCTCATCAAGGGATTTGTACAGAACTATTGAAACTGATTCTCTATTCATCAGTTGTTACCACAGATTTGCACCATGCCCTAATTATAAAAACATCTGTTGGTTGTCACATAAAGTGACATTTAAATGGTCCTTGATGAAGAATGAAAATTGAAACCACTGGTCAGGTGCCAGGTTTTGCAATCAGAGTAAAATAGATGAAGTTTACTACAAAAGTCAACAGGTAAATGGAGAAGTATTAACGTACCATAGATCTGCGAGACTAGTGCCCTCTGTTTCAGGGCAATCAATTCTGGGTCCCACATACGCAGCTGTCGCTTGTTCGGATGAAGCGATTGTAACAGTTTCTTCCTGCAGCACACAACCACATATATATGTATTGTAAATACCTCATATACCTATAATCAACATACAACCACATATATATATATGTTGTAAATACCTCATATACCTATCATTAACACAAAACCACATATATATGTGTTGTAAATACCTCATATACCTATCATCATACAATGGTATATATCTCCAGTACAAAATTTTCAAATTCAAGACTTAATTACCTCCCTTTTTCATTCTCCTATAACATCCAAGTCATTATTTACTAACGTACGTCAACATAAATCTATAGCCTTATCACCATCTGTTCACAAATTGTCATTAATCTATTTTCAATAGACAGAAAATCACTGGCAGCTTAATAATGACTATAAGTCATAAAACATTAGCTGTGACCGGGTCATATTGACCATCCTCCAAAAACCCGTACCTTTGTTTCTCTGTCAGCTCATGAAGGGCACCCCTAGGGCTTGGCCCGGCCCCTGCCTCTTCATCCTTGCCCTCCCTTCCCCTCCCCTTATCTTCCTCTTCTCCACCCTGAGGCTCCCCGGCACCCCAATCTGACCCGGTTTCACACAAAACTTCATGAGTATCTCCCTCTGTGTTACCATGCTCCTCATGTTCAACAGAATCTCTCCCTCTCTCTACCTCCTTCTTTGTATCATCCCTACCCACTTCAACCTCTTCATCAGCCACTTTTACTGTTTCCTTCTTTTCTTTCACTACCCCTTTCTCCTTCTTCCTTCCTACCAGTTTCTTGTCACTATTTTTCATCTTGATTTTATCATCTAACTACACGTTTGGTTTCAAACCATCAGGTACATTTTCCAAATCAATACTCAAGATCATTCATAATTTCAAATACAATACCAAGCAAAGGTTTCTGTACACCTCTTAAACCTCAAGGTAAGCTAGATTTTACCTTTGTATGGCTAATAATACATACAGCAATATACCCAGGGCACCTGGGCACAGAACTCAAATTTCAACACACAAGTATTATAAATAATGGCCCTACATTTTGTTCAAGTAGAAAGGAGCTTTTAAATGCTTCTTTCAAAACTGATTGACCTTTCTATTCCATCATTCTTCTTAAGAACTGATAAATTTATCCCCTCATATAACATTGCATAAATATTGATTTCCTCTCCCAGCAAGAAGAATTTACACTTTGATACCTTTATTGAAACTAATTTGTTTTGGGTTTAACATTCCACCAACAGTATTTCAGTCATTTGGAGAAACATGATAAGCTATTCCCTGACTGCTAGAAAGTATATATTTTCCCAATATGAAAGTAAAAAATCCCCGTTGAATATCCAGAAAACTGGTTTGATTAGGTAAAAAACTGACAAAGATGGAGACTTTTACACACAGGTAATGTACAATTGGCAAATTGTTGACAAAACGATCTTTATAACCTTTATTTTAATTGCTAGACTTGCAGGAATTTTTGGCTATTTCTACCGATATTTAAAATCTTTGCATGAAAATTCTCAAGAACTCCCACATGGTAAAGTGTTAACTCTTAGTTTCTTTGTGTGAAATGAATTCTTCATAATTAAGAGGTAATGAAAGCCATAAACCTGAATCCTTCAATTGTTGACAGATTTAGAATATGCCAATATAAATGAACCTTCGAAATGGTTTGTTTGATTGATGGGCTTAACATCCCACCAACAGTATTTAAGTCATTTGGAGACTATGTCTACTTGAGACAGTTATAGTGCTGCCACACTGCAGTATCATGCTGTAGACATGTGACATGATTCCACACCGTGTCACATTATCCTGACACCGGGCCAACAAATCCTGGAATTACCCTTACATGCTGAGCACCAAGCAAGCTTATAGGGAGCTATTTTGAAATTATCTCTGCCTTTGTTACCAAACAGTTAGAGACTAGATCTATGTTTTTAGATTTACTTTCAAAATCAAAGAACCACCCTTGCATACATTTTTTTCTTTTTTCTTTTCACATTTCATTATCAAGCATATTTTGACAAACATAAAACAAATCATATAACCTTGCATACATACATTTCATTCATAATGTATTAATTACAGAGACAGAGGAGTAAACAGATGTTGATACAATACATGTAGTTAAAGAAATCAATGCAGGATATTCCCTTGATATTTTCAAATGGGGGACAAATGACCTCTTGATATAAAGACAAAACGACAAATTGTGAAATGAGGGTCAAAATGGGTAATATTGTGCGCTAGAAAAAATCCTGATTCAATGGCAGTTTCATGTAGAGATCTTATTTTATTGATGCAGGCCTGTTAATTAAACTTGTCCAACTGTATTGCAAAATTTATATATAGACATATCTAGAAACCACCCCTCAATGTATAGAACAGCATAAAGAGTATTCCCCGTTCTATAAGAATTAAAACAAGAGGGCCATGATGGCCCTGAATCGCTCACCTGATTATAAATGAGCAACATATGTTGGATTTTTCATATGGACCTACTTTTTGACTCCTCATGACCCAACTTTAAACTTGTTCAAGATATTATGGAAACAGACATTCTGACCAAGTTTCATGAAGATATGAAAAATGTGGCCTCTAGAATGTTAAAAAGGTTTTACTAAGATTTGACATTGTGACCTACTTTTTGATCCCACATGACCCAAATTTGAAATTGTCCAAGATTTTATGGAGAAAAACATTCTGACCAAGTTTCATGAAGATTGGGCCAAAAATGTGGCCTCTAGAGTGTTAACATGGTTTTTATAAGATTTGACCTTGTGACCTACTTTTTGACCCTACATGACCCAATTTCGAACTTGTCCAAGATTTTATGGAGACAAACATTCTGACTAAGTTTCATGAAGATTGTCCTAAAAATATGGCCTCTAGAGTGTTAACAAGCCAAATTGTTGACACACTGCGGACGACGGACGAAGGGCAATCACAAAAGCTAACCTTGAGCATGTTGTGCTCAGGTGAGCTAAAAAGAGAAAGAAATCAATTAAAGAATATCAGACCTTCTTCAACCTGGAGAGAAACTTGAATCAAGCCCTTTAGAGAAAATTTAAAGAGCAGTTTAATTATACCAAGACCTTTAAAATCCGCCCAGTATGTAATAGCCTGATCAAATAACTACAATAAAAGCATGGAGAGTGTCAATAGATCTCAAATACAATGCAAAATTTAGAGTGTAGATCTACAATTTCTTTAACCCTTAAGGCCTCTGCATGCTAAATTTCCCAATTGGACTTATCCTTTCTTCATGTTGGACTGTACCATTAGCTGTTTATGGGGGTGCTTACTGAAAATTTATTGACTGAACAGCGAACAGTGCAGACCATGATAAGTCTGCAGGGATGTGCAGGCTGATCTTGGTCTGCGCTGGTCGCAAAGGTGGTCACAAGTGCCCAAAGCATTATAAAGGTGAATGGATACCTGAGGTTTACCTTGTTTCTTGCATTTACCAGGTCTGATTAAGGTATTATACATGTGTGATTTACCTAGGGTTGTGTATTGCCAGTTTGCTTCTGATACATTGCAATATAAGATAAGATAATGTTACAAGTAACATGCAGAACGCTATAATACAGGTAGAAGTTGCTGATAGCATAGAAAAAAATCATGCACAACATTTTGGTGAGATATAGCATGTTTAATTACAAGTTAAGCAAAATTCTAACAAAATCTTACATGATGTATAAATCCCAAATAATATTTTGTATATTTTTTGCTTAATATTAAACTAAGGCTAAGAAACAGGGAAATAAGTAATAATTAATTCAGTTATATGTTTATCAAGGAACCAAACAAGTTAGAAGGCTAAATTCCTCACAAAAACATCTGAGTTACCCTGCCAGGAGTGAAACCCAAAGTATACAGGGGCTGAGTGATGTTAAATCAGTGACATCTTAACCCTTTCCCTCATATAGACTCATTTTGATGCACTCAGTAGGTACCACATAAAGCCTGATCTGCAGAAAACCACAGTTAAACCTTACCAAATTAATTACAAAATCCTCGTTTCCAGACCACTGAGGAGCAGCAAACAGCATGAAACCTGATCAGCCTGTGAGTTACTCGCAGGCTGATCTGGTTTTATGCTGTTCGCATAGGTCTTTTCATGGTTTCTTCTATGAGGGAAAGGGTTAACTCACCTGGCCACAGAGGCCTCCAAAATTAATTTGTTAAAAAAAATTTTTAAAACCATATAAGATTTACTATGAAATACTTGTCACCACTTTTACTGATACAGTTTCTTGTTTAAAGTTCATGGAGTGGAGTTGAGACCCTTCTTTTTATGGCACTAACAAACACCAACTATAAACGATATAATCCAAACTTGAATATTACATGGTGTTTTCATATTACTGTGTTATAATATATATTTAAAACTTCAAAGATATAGCCCAATTATCTTTCACAGTTTTAAAGGCACATTATCATATAATAAATAATTAGGTTTACTGAATATTCACATCTGTTACAGGTAGTGAATGCATTTGTAATTATTCATACATTTTCTTCTTCATTTTTATTGATTATAATAATTACACTTCTTCACTGTAAGTGGCATATTTTGTATACCTGAGCACCACTGGTGATCGCGTGTCCTGTCAAACAAAAGTAATAAGGTCTTTGAAGGGTAGTTATTGATCCTACTTATACACATGATTGAACTATCTATTCAAAGAACGGATTATTAATGGTGTTCATTTACCAGCCTATTTCTTCACTTCAGTAATACATTGTGATAACTTTCAGGCATATCCTGAGGAACTGTAGGCCGTGTATATAAATTTGAAATACAGTCGAACCCTGTTATTCGAAATCCCGGGATCGCGTTTTATTTGAGTAAGGCATGGTTTCGAATAACCCAAATCACGTCGACCGTTGGAACAAAAACCCATCCCACCCACTTTTTCATGCAGTGAACGTAATATATAATGTACTCTTATTAAAATATGTTATTACGATTTAGGAGCGTAAATTCAAATTCTCAAATTGTGTTGATAAGTTGTTGTGCATTAATTACTAGTTTTAACAATATAAATTAAATAAATCTGACTGGAATTCCTTTTATTATGAGTACATATCACATACCTATACAAATGTAAAATCATTAATCATTACCTTTATGATTGATCTGCTGGTCAAACATCCAATCAATTAACAATTTTTGCAAACTGTAAGCGGCCGTCTCCCACTCATTTCGGTAATTAATTGACATTCGCGCCTTTCCATTGTTTGTTTTCAAAATGTCGCCGGTAATTAATGCTCGTAAGCGACTTCGGATAAGGGGGTGTGAAAATCATACGAACTGATTGGCATGGGCCAAAAAATCTTTTTGGATGAGGCCAGGTATTCGAATGGCACAAATTCGAATAACCCAGATATTTTTATATAGAAATAAGAAGGAGAGTGATCGGGACCAACGAAGTATTTCGAATGACGCCAGGTATTTGAATGAGAGGTGGTGGAGTAACCTGGGTTCGACTGTATACCTCAACATGTCTAGTTTTTGTACTTTTCTTAAGCTGATGATGGTTTTTTTTGTATCCGAGAGACGTTTTTTCAAAAAAAAATTGACAGATTATTTATGGCGAGGTTTAAGAAGGGGCAATAATCCAGACAAAATATACATGTCAGGGTTATGCTACTTGTAATACCATCCCTTCATTCTAGTATAAATTTGATTGGGAAAGAGCTGTTCCAAGTTTCAAAATGATAGCTTTGAAAGTTTGCAAGTAAGTTGCAAAAACAAACAAGAGGGCCTGGATGGGCCTTTATCGCTCACCTGAGTACCACTGCTCTAAAAGCAACCTTAAGTATTATGGACCATAACTCCCATACAAGGCATAATAATCCTTGGTTTATTAACATTATGTATATATCTGATCAAGACTGCTTTATAAATGTGGATGCTAGAATGTAAACAAAGTTAAATATGACAATTTCCATAATCATAGATAGTGGTATGCCCAATACCAAGCCAGCCTTGCAAGGTAACAGTCATTAATATTTCCATCAGGCTTATGTAAGTTTACTTTCTAAATAATCCCTGGGAAGTTGAATTTTCAAGTGATCAGCTTTGTTTGAGCAGTTTTGGTAGAGGATAATGATGTGATCATTTTTGTAAAATGAAATAAAATTCTTACATATTTAGATAAGAAAATTTATTAAAAACAAGAGGGTCAAGATGGCCTTGAATCACTCATCTGAGAAATATTGCTTTCATTTCCCTTTTACAATATAGTCATACACTGAAAACAAAATCCTTGCAGAAGAACAGCAATATAATCTTAATTCCACACAAAAAGTTTACATGTGGTCAAAGGAACCAAGTTAACCCAAGCATAGGATCATTTTTGACCCCAGGGCCATGATCTGAAAACTTAGTTCAGGTCCACAAGGGCATGTTACATACTAAATGTCTAAACCCATGATGTTGTGGTGTCTGACAAGGATATCTTTTAAAAATCTTTCCTATGTAAGTCTATGTAAATTCAAGTGACTTCTGGGGCGGGGCCAGTTTTGACCCCAGGGTCATGATTTGAACAAACTTGGTGAGATCCACTAGACAATGCTACACACCAAATATCTAAACTCGAGGCCTTGTGGTTTCTGAGAAGATTTTTTTCCCCTATATAAGCCTATGTAAAATCAAGTGACCCCTGGGGCGGGGCCAATTTTGACCCAGGGTCATGATTTGAACAATCTTGGTAGAAGTTCATAAGACAATGCTACACACCAAATATTTAAGCTCTAGGCCTTGCAGTTTTGCAGAAGAAGATTTTCAAAGTTTGCATTTTTAAATCTATTTTTAGCTCCTGTGACCTACTTTTTCAACCAATCAAAATAATTTGAACAACTTTGATAAAGGGCATCATAAGGATGATTCCTGTGAAGTTTGGTCAAAATCCATTCATTGGTTTAGGAGGAGATGTTGTTTAAAGGAAATTGTTGACGCCGGACACAAGTACGGACACTGGACGCCGGACAACAGCGATCACAGTAGCTCACCATGAGCCCATTGTGCTCAGTTGAGCTAAAACAACAAAAAAAATGCTGTTAACATTAATTTGGTTGCCATGGCAACCAAAGTTCTACACGGATTAAGTCTATTTTAGCAACATTTGTAGAGAGTTACCCAAGGAACAATTGTGCCAAAAAATTCTAAATATATTAAAGACAAATTAGCACAGCCCCTGGAGGTCATGTTTTTTTACGGATCTGAATAATTTTAGCAATCTTGGTAGACGGTTACCCAAGGAACATCTGTACAATGTACCAAAATATTTTGAAATCTGGCCAATAGTTTTGAAGGAAATGATTTTTGAAGTTTTCATATTTATATTTTTTTCTTTATGTTGCCATGGAAACCAGAATTCCACATGGATCAAGTTTATTTCAGCAACTTTTGTGAAAGTTCACCCTAGGATCATCCCTGCCAAATTAAATTAAATTCTGCCCAGCTATTTCAGAGGAGATGTTGTTTAAACTTTTATGGCAAATTAGCCCCGCACATGGCGGCCATGTTTTTTTACGGATCAAAATAATTTTAGCAATCTATTTTCTAAATGGATCAAGTTTATTTTAGCAACTTTTGTGAAAGTTGATCATACTAGATGAAAAATGTACTTTGTGAAGTTGTGTTCAATCAAACTTTCTCAATTATGCATTTAACTATACGCTGTAAATTGTTTGGTGAGGATATTCCCTGTGTAGCTTAAAATATTTTACTTTTGAGAGGTGAGGGAAGAGTATGTTTTATCCTGTTTACAAGCACATGTGTGAGCATGCACAGATGTTTATGCATGTTATAATATTTATGAGCTGATTATTATCCCCCATGTGTGTCAGCTTGCTGCACTTTTAACTTTTCCTGCATGTATTCCTGTTTGTGAAGTCTATACCTGTCTCACACTCCTCAGTGATTTCCCCTGAATGTACTCTGTGCAAGAGATAATGCGTCCACCAAATATCATGTGACTGTCACTATTCTGTAAAATGTTTGTCAAGTAAAGGGAGGTAACCACTGTATGAATTAATCTCTGCATATGTGTTGCATGATTAATTTCTTCACCTGCCCTGTGTTCAGTTTACCATAGCACTTGCAATGTTATGAATTTGATTCACTGCTTTCACACTAGTATACAACTGGGAAGCAAATACTAGCACTATGGACTTTTAATGGTAACTGAATGCACGCTAACGTTTGTCTTCCCAATGTTATCAAGTAAGGGGAGGTAATCATGAGTTTATCTCTGTATAAATGTCTCACCTGATGTACTTTCTCCAGGCCAGCTGTATTGTGAGGGCCGCGATCTGCTTGTGGAACTCCTCCGCCCCCTGCCTCAGTCTCATCTTGTGCACCGCTTGCTTGGCTGTCAGCAGGATAGCAAATGAACGCATCTTATGGCTGAAATATAGATGGTACAACATGTTACCATAGTGACAATAAGACTGCAGAAAATCAAGGTCAATTTTCAAGGATCAAGGTCAATTTTTAGTCTAAGCAGGCTCTATAGTGTTTCTTTTTTTTTAAGCAATTGCAATTTAAGCCCCCAACTTTCAAAGCCATGCCTATGCCAACTGCTCACAAATAATATCCAAAATAAAACCATGTGTTTTTTTGTGTGTGTGTGTGCGTAATCAATGTCAACCATTGACAACCTGTAATCCCAGTTAAGCTAGTAGATAGCCTGTAAATAAACTTGAATACATCTGTTAACACAGAAAGGTTCATATTTTTTGCGGGTGTGGGGGGGGGGGGGTCACACATTCATTCATTATTAAATTCTGATCACGCTCCATCAATTAGTTGCGGGAATTTTATGGTAAATGTGAGTTTTTATAGACTCGGTGCTAAAATGCCTATAACTCCATGTCAATGGATGCTTGCATCTGCACTGTTGTCAATTACCTGTTGAAGGATGTGATTATCTTTAATGATGATGGATTATTTAAGTACGTCTAATCATATTTGCTTAATTAAGTATTAAACAAGTATTAAACAATATCTATTTTCTAGTACATGGGGTTGGATCAGTCTAATACATAATTTTAATACTTCCATGTTTAGGTAAACTCAAGTGATTTTTATTCAAATTAAAATATATTTTTTTTTTGGGGGGGGGGGGGGGGGGGGGGTTGCTTATTATTGTAAGTATGTTAGATAGGGTCAATAAAATAAAAGTTTCATTTCTGGTCTCCAGCAAGAAAAAAAGAGGGTCGGTAGGTGAGGGACATCTTTTTTTTCCTAACCTTTTGAATGATTCGAAAAGTAAAGAAAACAAGAGGGCCATGATGGCCCTGGATCGCTCACCTGGTATCATTAGGCTATGTAAAATCAAGTGACCCCTGGGGCAGAGCCAATTTTGACCCCAAGGTCATGATTTGAACAAACTTGGTAGAGGTCTATTAGCCCATGTTACATACCAAATATCTAAACTCCAGACCTTGTGGTTTTTGAAAAGATTTTTTTTTTCCAAAATAAGTCTATGTAAAATCAAGTGATCTTTAATTTTTCTATATTAGCCTATGTAAAATCAGGTGACCCCTATGGCGGGGCCAAATTTGACCCCAGGGCCATGATTTGAATAAACTAAGTATAGATCCACTAGACAATGCATGATTCATGATTTGAACAAACTTGGTAGAGGTCTATTAGCCCATGTAACATACAAAATATCTAAACTCCAGGCCTTGTGGTTTCTGAGAAGAAGATTTTTCAATTTTTTCCTATATAAGCCTATGTTTAATCAAGTGACCACTGGTGCTGGGCCAATTTTGACCCCAGGGTCATGATTTGAACAAACTTGGTAGTGATCTACTAGACAATGCTGCACACCAAATATCTAAACCCCAGGCCTTGTGGTTTCTGAGAAGAAGATTTTTCAAGTTTTTTTCTATATTAGCCTATGTTTAATCAAGTGACCCCTGAGGCGGGTCCTATGTAAAATCAGGGACCCCTTGGCGGGGCCAAATTTGACCCCAGGGCCATGATTTGAACAAACTTGGTGGTGATCTACTAGACAATGCTGCACACCAAATATCTAAACCCAAGGCCTTGTGGTTTCTGAGAAGAAGATTTTTCAAGTTTTTCCTATATTAGCCTATGTTAAATCAAGTGACCCCTGGGGTGGGGCCAATTTTGACCCCAGGGTCATAATTTGAACAATCTTGGTAGAGAGTCATAAGATCATGCTACATACCAAAAATCTAAAGGCTAGGCCTTGTGGTTTCTGAGGAGAAGATTTTTCAAGTTTTTCCTATATTAGCCTATGTTAAATCAAGTGACCCCTGGGGCGGGGCCAATTTTGACCCCAGGGTCATAAATTGAACAATCTTGGTAGAGAGTCATAAGATCATTCTACATACCAAAAATTAAAAGGCTAGGCCTTGTGGGTTCGGAAAAGAATATTTTTAAAATTTTCATTTTTAAAATCTATCTTTAGCTCCTGTGACCTAGATTTTTGACCAATCAAAATAATTTTAACAACTTTGGTAAAGTGCCCCATAATGAACATTCCTGTGAAGTTTTATCAAAATCCAGTGAGTAGTTTAGAAGGAGATGTTGTTTAAAGAAATTGTTGACGACGGACGTACACACGGACGACGGACAAAAGGCGATCAAAAAGTAAAGAAAAGCTTTTTTAAAGGCGGAAAGGGAAAAAAAACAACTTTAGGGTCGGTCGTGAAAAAAGAGAGGGTCGGTCTGGAGACCAGAAATGGAACTAATTTTCTTTTTGCCAAGGGAACTCATATTTCCATCATCTAATATCTAAGCACAAGCCATATGCAAGTAAATTATTTATTTCATTCATTACTCAGTATGTACATCACTGTATCAAGTCGAACATTTCATTTTTTATCACCAGGATATAACAATATTGTGTGAAAAGTGTTCTTTGGAACATGTGTCACCCGCTGAAGTGTGATGGAAAAAGACTGACAGACAGACAGACAACAGAAAAGTGAATTGCAGGCTTTTAAAGTACTTACTTTTACATTAAATGTTGTTGAAGAAGGAGAAAGTTTGTGGCTATTTGGCTATTTAGAGCTAATACATTACACAAAACTAATTTCATAAAAATTTATATATTTTATCAGAACATTCCAACATAGATATCACATAAATTTTTTTAAATTATGTATTTCTTGTCATTATGAATTTCTCACAACAACAAACGAGATAAATTTGGATGAAATAAAGAACAATTATAAAATCAAATTTTAAACAAGTTTACAGAATATATTTAAAGCACTGTATACTTATCACTTAACATGGGGGATTAACTTTCATTGATTACCAACAAATCTTTATCCCCCAAAAACAAATTGTTCACTTAGAAGACTTCAAGTTTTCTAGATTATTAATTCACAAGCATCAGAACCAGTATATTTGCTCATATTTTTCTAGCTGAATCTGACCACATTGTGTAGAAGGTTGTCTCAGATTGGCCAATCAAATTGGCACCTACAAAATCCTTAGGTATAACCAGGGGAAGTGACCACATCAATATATATATAAACAAATAACAAGATGGTGTCCTGTTGGGAGAGTAATACCACACAGTCCCGAGAGTGCCAAATAATCTTCTTTTTGTTCAGGCTTTAATTCTGGTATCCCTAATTTAGTAAGAGCAGCAGTTGTTGAGGCATCCATTTATAATGTCTTTTTAATTAGTTTAAAATCAAGCACTTGTTTATGCATATCTGATATGACCTTTAATGCAATGTTGTCAGATCCTAATCGTGGATACAAATAAGGATACTGACCTATGGGCTTGGCCTTAATACAGATTTGATGAGGGTTAAAATAAAAACTGAATAATGACTTTAAGGTGCTTAAAATTGATAAAAGATTTTTAAGGATTTAGGTTAAATTTAATATTTGGAATATAGCATATTTAATATTTGGAATGTAGCACATTCAATATTTGGAATGTAGCACATTCAATATTTGGAGTGCAGCATATTTAATATTTGGAATAAAGCACATTTAATATTTGGAATCTAGCTTTCACAATTATCAAATTTACACTGTAAAATCATTATTTTTTGTGGGGGACAAATTTTTTGTTGATTTTATAGAGGGTTTATCCCTGAATATTTACCCCAACAAAAATCCTTCATTTAATTATTCAAGAGTTTTTCGGAATTTAGATCCACAAATTAATGTTCCCATGAATTTCCTTTTAGTACATTAACTAAAAATTTAACATCAACAAAATATAATGATTTTACTGTATATATCTATGTTTTGAGGTATATGAACTTTTCTTGGTATAAAAATATGCAAACAGCCACAACATTTCCCCATAAATAATCCTGTATCACATTAAATCCATGGTCACAAAATACAATCCCCTCTTACAACACATTGTTCCTGCATGAACAGCCACAGTGGAATGCCCAACTACAGGTTTAAAACAACATACATATAGCAATAAAAGGCCAAGCAAAAATCTGAAGTTGAACTCTTGGCCAACTCCAACACCATTTATCATAAAGACCACATGAGCAAGGAATTTATGTTTTTCATGGATTAAGAGGACATTATATCTTACGTCACTGGTCAAACAAACGGTACAATTAATATCTCCTCTTAAAGACAGATTCAAAAGCTTGATAAACAATTAGATAACCGGTGCTAAACTTTTCTTTATTCTTAGATAAAAAAAAATCAATTGTTAAGCCTCTTATTTTTACATTTGAAAAACAAACATGAACTATTGAAGTTTAAATAGATCAACAGACCTTTCAGATGAGTAGCTGGTTTAAAAGCAGAAAAGAGGGTAACTGATAATATAACAAAAAGACAAATTGCCAGGAGTAGTTCAACTTATTTCATGTGACATTCAGCTCTTCAATTCAATGATTCAATTTCATCAGAGTGGTCGCAAAAGAGTGGATTAACCTTTATAATCTCCCTCATTTTTTAATATGGACAGTTCTAAAACATGTCACAGAATGTTCTATTATGATTTACAAGGTGAAACTGACAAGAGCCATGCTGACATGGCCATCCCCCGCCGAATGCTTGCTCTTTAGAAGATGTGTTGGAGAGTAAAATATTTCATTTTTTAAAGAAATTTTTTGGTAATGAAGACTGATATTTGAAGTGATTATAGATATGAAACCCATGTGAAGACCAATTAATTCCCCTATTTCGAGGTCTACAGGTAAAATGTAAGGTCACTGTGACAAAAATGAAGCCTGAAAAATAACAATGGGCAATAACTCAAAAATTATAAAAGGTAGTTATCATTCTTGTGCACTGCACACCTCCTCAAAAAAATCTATCCACCTATGAAGTTCCAAGTTGATACCTCAAATACTTTTTGACTTATGCTCCGGACAAAAATTAAGTCTGAAAAATAACAAAGGGCAATAACTCAAATATTATGAAAGGTAGAGTTATCATTTTGTGCACTGCACTCCTCCTCAGTATGTTCTATTCACCTATGAAGTTTCAAGTTGATATCTCAAATACTTATTGAGTTTTGTTCCAGACAAAAATTAAGACTGAAAAATAACAAAGGGCAATAACCCAAAAATTATGAAAGGTAGAGTTATTATTCTTGTGCACTGCATTCCTCCCTAATAAGATCTATCCACCTATGAAGTTTCAAGTTGATATCTCAAATACTTTTTGACTTATGCTCCGGACAAAAATTAAGTCTGAAAAATAACAAAGGGCAATAACTCAAAAATTATGACAGGCCTTTTTCTTGCCATTTTGGGATTTTTTTTTTTTTTGGAATTGGGAATTTTTCGCGCGAAAACAACCTTTTTTGGGAAGAATTTAGAACATATAATTCCAAGCCTTAATTATGATTCTCTTTATTTCTTCTTTTTTTCAATTATGTTTCTCATTACTGAACATTATTACAATGCCATTTTTCAGGCCTTAGCATCTCTAAAGATGTTGCACATTTGCTCAAGGTTTTCATTCAGTAACTGGTCTGGACCTTCAGCACAGATGGCCATCAGGCTAGAGAGTTTAGGAAAAAATTTCAAGGGGGATTTTTCTTGAAATGATATAGGGGTTGCTTTTTCGGAATGGGTTTTTTCAGCCGCTTTTTCATTTTTTTTTTTTTTTCGGGAGGGTCTACGGGTGCCGGTTGTTCAGGACAATCGGCAGGCACTGTTGAATCAGTTGATGTTGAGGCAGCATTCTCCTCACTTTGTTTTGAAAAATACGAATATAACTTTTTTGTCCCCTCTTTATCTTTTTTACGAATGCGTTTTGCGTAGTACTTACTGTTGTGCGACGAAATCTTGACAACGTGAATAATGCACTCTAAAAACCGGGACACAAAAGACAATTCTCCGGGAATAAACCTTGTTTCGATATTTACATCTTGAAATGCATTAAAGGTAAAAAGGCAACTAGAATTTGTAAATTATAATGAAATTATCGTTTTAGGGAATCACAAATGGAATGGACTTTAAAAATCGATCGGCAAACAGGCTTTCCCGAAAACCGTGGTTATCGCGTAATAGTGTCTTTACTATTTTCGGAATACGTCTGCCATTTTCATTGTCGTATCGTAAACAAGTTTTGATGGGACTGAACATCTCAAAAAATAGGCGATATTTGTTCATTTTTTCTCCTTTTAGGCAGTGGGAATTTTAATCACTCGCATTGGGAATATTTTTATAAAAATTGGGAAAAAAACACGTTATTTGTCATTGGGAATGGGTCCGTTTAACGGACCCGTAGATGCGCCAGAAAAAGGCCTGTATGAAAGGTAGAGTTATCATTCTTGTGCACTGCACTCCTCCTAAATGAGATTTATCCACCTAGGAAGTATCAATTTGATACCTCAAATACTTTTCAAGTTATCTCCAGACAAAAATGTGGTATGGAAGGATGGACAGATGGACGGAGACTATTACCATATCCACTGCCTTTAGCGGGGGATAAAAATTAAAAGGGTAATGTTATTCTCCCTATATGGATTCTTTTGTCATATCTCAGTTATTAATCCTGTCACGAGTAACTCTTGACTTCATGGATATTCATTAAATTGTTTTTAAACATAAGTGTGATTGGAGCTCCCTTCTTGCTATTGTTATTCAAAGAGCTTATTTATTTAGCTTCCTAAACAAAAATTGTTTGTTGTAGTCTAGTGGTAACACCTATGCAACAGATCAAAAGGCTATGAGTTCAAACCCTGTTGGTGGCAAGGATTTTTCATGTCTTTCATAGGCTCAAAGTACTGGTCCAACCCAGGAACCATCGAGAGGTATAAATATAAGTTGCAAGAACTTGTTTCTTAGTCTACGCAAGAAAAAAAGTTATACAGCTATACAAGATTTCTTCTAAATCATAATCATGGGAGACTTATGCTGTGCAGCTCTGTTAACCTATTATCTCATGAATATTCATGTACAAATTTATTAATTGATGAATATTGATTAACTGAGTTTTAAATGGAATATAGGACAATGGATTTTTCTTTGTTGTTCCGACTGTATTGAATATGAGCCACAATATTTTATGAGCAAACAAGAGGACTTGATCAGATGGCTCCCAGACAAAGCCTCTTCAGATCGCCATGGTAACATAATGTGTCTATATTGAGTAAAGGGTTCATATAATACAGAGAGTGACTATATCATTACCAGTTGTAGTATTCAATGACTGTAGATCTTAAAGTTTCTCTTCTCAGATCTCACTAAGTACTGGTCCAACACAGGAACTGCAGACAGGGATTAGCATAAGATCTTAATGATGCATGCCCGACCGCTGCTGGGGACCAGAACATGCATTTTCATAATCTTCCCAGCCACAAAGTACTTGTCCAACCCAGAAACTGCAGACACGGATTAGCATTAGTTGTAAAACACTGTTTCCAAATTAATGTAAAGAATTTAGTTATAAGATAATTTTTACAATTCATGTATCCTTGCTTACCAACCCTTTGAAATTATCTCTCCACTTTTCTTTTTGAAATCAAATATCAAGAGCTGAATACAACGGAAAAAAAATGTAAAATAAACATGAATACAATAAGCTCAGTTGGATAAGTATCTCTCGTAATCTATATATGCAAGGTAACCTAGAAATCTCTGTTGACACTTCCGCTTTATCTTATTATTGATCTCAAATCCTTGTCTGAGGGGAAAAAACTGAACCCTTGTATTAAACTTACCCTAAAATCATTAATTTTCAGTGACATTAAGTTCTGTGACATGTGTTTGGAAGTCAATTTCGTCAGTACATACATCTGTGTTCTAGAAAATAATATGTCAATAAAATAAAAAAAAATTTGTGATGATAAAATATTTGTGGATAAAGTCGCCCACGAAATCGATGAAATTATGTCCTCCATGAAAATTAATGATACAACACTCATACATGATAGGAAATTTGATAAGTGCCCCTTCAAAATCAATGTTGTTATATCAAAGGCAGCACCATGTATAAGCAAATATATCTCAGTTGGATATCAGACCTTCCTCTTACTATTTAACCCTTTCCCTCATATAGACTCATTTTGACGCACTCAATAGGTACCACATAAAGCCTGATCTGCAGAAAACCACAGTTAAACCTTACCAAATTTAATTACAAAATCCTCATTTCCAGACCACTGAGGAGCAGCGAACAACATAAAACCTGATAAGCCTGCGAGTTACTCGCAGGCTGATCTGGTTTTATGCTGTTCGCATAAGTCTTTTCATGGTTTCCTCTATGAGGGAAAGGGTTAAACATGCTAATTTTGCTTCATGTCTGAGACTGAAAGTCACAGGAGCTTAACACTTTACCTCATGAATATTCATGAACATATTAATGACTTGTTGGATGATAATTTTCTGAACATTTATATGGCATATAAAGCAGTAAGACTTTTCTTTTCTGTACAGACGGTGTAGAATATGAGCTTTAATATTGTATGAGTAAACAGAGCAAGATCCTCCAGACAGCTCTAAGAAAGGGCTGTCTGATCAAGGATTGATCTGTTTTCCTAGGAATCAAATCATATCTGTATGAGGAAAAGGGTTCTCAGACAAAATAGGTACTTGTCTTACATCACTGGAGTGTAGTTGACAGTAATTTCCTGCCATTACTACATCTGCCATTACTTAATTGCAGGCTGATCTGGTTTCACAATTCAAATGGTTCAGTGAACAAGAGGGCCATGATGGCCCTGTGATTGCTCACCTGAGAACCAGGTAGTAGTGGAAGGAAAACAAACAGCAAAATATAATATCTTATGATATTATGGAAAATGGGCTCTGCCCCCTGCCAGCCGTAAATCCAATGAGTACTTTTGGACAAGAAGAATTTTCACTCCCTGGTGGCCAAGTTTTTTACCAATCCAAATAATTACAATAATCTTGGTAGAAAATGACCAATGGAACATCTGTGCCAAAAACCTTTGAAATCCAGCCAGTACTTTCGGACAAGAAGAATTTTCAAATTTGAACTTTATGCATATAAGGAAAATAGGCTTTGCCCACTGGCGGCCATGTTTTTCAATGGATCAAAATAATTTGAACAATCTTGGTAGAGAGTGACCTAAAGAACATCTGTGCCAAAAACTTTGAAATCCAGCCAGTATGTTGTGCTCAGGTGAGCTAAAAAGTGAGGTGGTACATAGAAAACTCAACAAGAGGACAATAGTGGCCCTTGATTGCTCTCCAGGGCACTTGCTTCATCAGATTTCAGACACAAAGAATTCTGAAAGTTTTTATACAGAATGCATAAGAAAACTAGCAAAACCCCATGCAGGCCTCATTTTTTTTAAAATTTCAACTTTATTTGAGCATTTATAGTAGCTAGAGCACTAAATGTATGAAGTGACTATTTGTGGCAATTGTAATAAGATTCTGACCACAGGAGAAGATTTTTGAAAATACTCTAAAAAGAGTATAAGGAAACTAGATCACCCCTTGTGACCTCATTTTTCAAAGGATTAACTTCATTTTAGCAATTATGAAGGGCCATAAGGTGACCATTAAATTAATAAGCCAAATGAAATTAAATTCTAATCATAGGTTTCAGAGGAGATGATTTTATAAGTTTTGGATCAAGTTAATTTTAACAACTTTTGTGAATGGCCACCTAAGGATCATTCATGCCAAGTTTCATCAAGTACTACCCAGTGATTTCAGAGGAGATGTCGTTTAAGACAAATTGTTGACTACGGAAGATGGATGCAGGGTGATCATAATATCTTACCTTGAGCATATTGTACACTGGTGAGCTAAAAACTTGACAAGAGGGCCACTGGGGCACTGGATAAAAGACGACGGATGATGCACGATGGACGATGCACAACGAACGATGATCACAAAAGCTCACCTGAGCACCTATGTGCTCAAGTGAGCTAAATATTATGGCAATGCTGACCCTGATGTTCAGGTGAGTAGACAAGCTCTCCTTTTTCTTCAAATAGACGAGCTAAAAAACAAACAACCACTTACTTCCTCCAGGCTTTCTGTATCCTCATAGCAGCATACTGTTTGCGTCTGAAATCGTGTAACCTTGATGTTTCTGCCTTCTTGACCACCTTGGTCTCTTTGTGCTTTTGTAAAACTTTATCTTCTTCATCTTTTGTTTCCTTCCTGTTTCTGAAAGTAAACAATAATTTGTCTTTATGAAAAAAAAAAAAAACTCTATCTGTTCCTTTCGTTTACCTTCCTGGCAAAGAAGTGCAGGTACAAACAGCATCCTATGCTAGCATGGTGTGGACACATTTCACTCTAAATAAGCAAAATAATATTTTTAACCCTTTACCACATAGGCATCCTTTTTAAACCTTTACCTCATGAATATTCAGGAACAAATTTTTGACTGGACGAATATCAAATTAAGATTTAGGGCATTTTATTGTCTAAGCAATCGGTCCCAGGTAACCCAGACCTGACTGCTTCCTCCTTATCAGGTACAGGTCTCTTCCATTTGCTCATACAGTCTTGTCTATAGCTCTTTCCCTCATAGAGGAAACCATGAAAAGACCTATGCGAACAACATAAAACCAGATCAGCCTGCGAGTAACTCGCAGGCTGATCAGGTTTTATGTTGTTCGCTGCTCCTCAGTGTCTGGAAATGAGGACTTTATAATTAAATTTGGTAAGGTTTAACTGTGGTTTTCTGCAGATCAGGCTTTATGTGGTACCTATTGAGTGCGTCAAAATGAGTCTATATGAGGGAAAGGGATAGCTTAGATTCTACATGTAGTGAGTTCATAAGTATGTCATACTTGTATCATTTAAAGTTCAGCTAGACTATTAATATTCATCATGTTTGTATATGAATATTCATGAGGTATATGGTCTAAATAAAGAAACATTTGCTGTAAGAGACCAGCTGATCTGGAGTCACACTGGTCACAATGGGAACTTCCATGGTAAAGGGATAAAAGGAAATCTGTTGCCCATATTCAGATACTTACCTAAATCAGTCTCTGAAAATAAAATGATTTTAAACATTGATTTGGGAAAATTCTTACAATTTATGATAATTCCATTTGATAGTTCCTTGGTTGGACCCTACTTTACACATTGGAAGGTCATCAAAGATTCTGGTCCCAATGTGAATTTGAACCCAAAACCTTCAGATTCGCAAGATTTTGCATTATGCACAAAACTGACCATTTTGACCATCAAAATTGTCTTAATCACCCCAAAATATTTCAAAATTTGTTCATCTAACTATGGGTCACTAATCTTAATCCAAATAAAAAAAAAAAAAAAAACAACAAAAAAAATGTTATCTATGTGTAATATCACGCCTTAGACAAGAGGCATGATACCACATCATCCTAACACACTGGGCCAACCAGTTCTGGAATAACTCAGAACTATGTGCCAAGTGTCAAGCACAAGGGAGATAACTCAGTACCATATTTAGCAACTTTAGTATGTTGCTGTCAGGTACCAATCCTGCAACCTTCAAGGAGAGCTGTCTGCTCTAGGACTGTGGTATTTGCCAAGGCATCAAAACACATCTAAATGAGACATGGGATCAAATGTTCAGCACCTGGATCTATCCACTTTATTCAGCCAGATCTGATTCATTAATGCCCCTACCCTTAATGGCAAGCGGACATGAAGTGTTAACTTTGTTCATAGTAAACCGTGCTGGAAAATGATGAAATAATGAGAGATAATGAGTCAAACAATCCTGTGGAATACCAGTGCTGAAGAGACTCAGTTATAGTAATAACTATGTAATAAGCTGAAATACGGAGGACCTCACAAGGTCACATGACTATTACCCATGTCTGAGGTCTGACGGTTTGATCCTCGGTATGGGCATGGCTGCGCCTGGGCGGAAACGCTGCCCACTCAAGCCCCGCTGCTGGGATTCTACCCATTTCTGAGGGTACGGAAAGTTTGGTGGCATACTCAACACTGTGATGATCTTAGAAGCCTGAGCTGTACACACATTAGACAGTGCTTTTGAATAACAACTCTTGCTTCACATTAACTCTCCAGTCTTTTTGTTTATCCTCTCTTTTCACTATAAATATTACCAATCAATATCTCAGACAAAATCTGGTCAGAAGTTTGTCTCAGTCTTCAATTAATTTCACATCATTTTTTAATATTTCAATCACAAGAACAACAATAAAAATCTGATAATTATCCATTTATATTCTGACAACTCTTGACAAATCAATAATAATCTGTAAGTTTTCCTTCCTTATGGCACACACTTTGGTATCCGAAATTCAGACACAACTTTCCCATCAATAAACTTGATAATTTCCACTCAAAGACTGTGGCCAATCAATATCTTAACATAGGAGATTATTGTCACTTCTCATACATATCTGATATTGACATCATCATTATCAGTCATCCCAAATCTCCTATCTACAATCCAACCCCATCATAAAAGCCAATCAAATTCTTCCTTAACTTAGCAGAGCAAAAATTTCCCCTTAATCCACATCTAAACACCCTTTTAAAGTTTCACACAAAACTCAAGTATATTTAGCTGAACAATCTTGCTAAACTAATGTAGTTTAGGCAAAATTGTTCATAATAAAAATCTGCCATTGACAGTTGTAGGTAAACTTAACTGCCTTTCAGCTGTATAAATTTGACGGTCCAGATTTCTATAGATGGATACTTCACCACAAAGACTTGTGTGTGAGTTGCCACATTGGGTCCCTCCTCTCTATTATTATCTATGAATGAGTCTATCATATTAGCACTAGTGTCTGATTGCTCTACAATACCTCAACTTGTTTGATTAGCTTTTATTAACTTTCTCAAGTATCAAGCCAGGGCTTGGCCGCTAAATCGATTTCTTTGATTGCATTAAGTCTGTATACTAGCTGTCTGTGAATAAGGAGGAACTTCCCACAATGCATTTGTGTTTTCAATATTTATGATGGATTTACCCATAAGGCTAATCATTCCATATTAGAATTTATATAAGGACCATTTGTCAGATTATGGGGGTACTCATTCAATTCATTATGATAAGGGCTGTGTATTGCCGGGCTGCTTTTGATATGATACGTATTGTAATACGGGGCTATAGCAATATGCAACACAATAAAATACAGGCAGAAATTGCTGGTTGTACTGTCCGGACACAATGATATGAAATCATCGTGTAATGGAGGGCAATTCTTGAGATTCCAGCAGAATTGTTTCTTTATTAAATGTAAAAAATTAAAGTTGTGATTATTAGAAGAATGGATGTAATGAAAGATGCACTAGTGGGAATAACATTATCATCTCTGAAACCCCGAGGATCAATTAACAGTTGTTAAATATAATGTTCTTAAACCAACTGTTGGTCATTTTTCACTCCTTCTAGAGTGACACATGCTGCTTTTCAAGGTCAACTGAAGGTCATAAAATAATCATGCTTCCATCCAAAGCATTATAACTTCCTAGATGAAGTTAGAAGGCTTTGGATGGAAGCTGCGTTGACTTTCATTTTCAGGCCACAGTTAATATTTGATATTTGGGGGTCAGGATAAATCTGACCTTTGACCTTGTGATCTTTAAGTGGGTCTGGTGGGCAGAGCTCATAAAGATGCATATTTATTTTATGACCAAAGTTGAAATTGGTTATTTGGGGTCATGGTGACCTTGACCTTTAACCCCATAATCTCTAAATATATCTATCTCTAAATAGGAGTTTATCAAATTGCATGCACCTGTGAAGTTTGAGGCTGTAAATGGAAAGACTTCTGTGTTATGGTTTAAGTTTTGTGACAAACATACAGACAAAAAAAAAATATGCCCCAATCTATCGATCATGGAGCATAAAAATATAAACAAATTCTCTTATTCTTAATACACACAAAAACACATGACGACAATAATATACCATCAAGGCATTGCTGATTTATGGCACAAAATATAAACAATGTTTTTTTCTTGGTAACTACAAATTAACAAAATCTCATTCAACACTGAAGCGCGAACAGCATAAAACCAAACTGCGAGTTATCAGTGATCTGGTTTATGCTGTTGCATAGGTTTTTTAGTGTCTCGTGAGAAAGGTAACAGCAAACACTTATACAATGGTGCAACTGGATTTTCTCTAGTATGTCACTAGATTGAGATTTCAGAGAAATATATTGAAATTCTCAAATTCAGTGACCAATCTATATTCCTTGAGTCCCAGACAAATTAACATAAATAGAAAATTTTGTAAAAAAAATCCCTCATGAGCATTGCATTATAAGTGATGAATGCTGACCAGTGAAATACAAGCTAATACAGGTTGAGAAGTTTATCAGTATTTGTCAACTGGAAATTCTCATCAAATATCAAAACTCCAACTGATTTTTTACACATGTATATCATATCTTAACTAAAGATACATTTTAAACTAGAAATGTGTTCACTGGTCATGAGATGCACCCAACTCGCAACATTTTTACTTATTCAGTCTGAGGCCGTAACTCTGCTAGAATTCGAATTTCAAAACAGGTGCACAACTTCCTACATTGATAGACATTTCTGAGAGTCTTTTGACTTCCGAGTTTATAATCTTCTGCCGAAAACAAGATTTTGTGACAAATAAACTAACAAGGACAACTCTATATGCCCCCACCCCTCCCCCCATTTTTAAATTGGGGGCTTATATGGTAAAAAGTGACAGATAACTGATAAAAGAAAGATACCTTGTGTTTAATAATTATGAAAATCTGGTTCTTGTGAATTTGAAAACAATAAAATGGCAAAACACAAGTGTGGTACCCTATACTGATGTCCATCTTGGTACGCAAACTTACCTTTTTGTACGCTGGGACATGGCAACTTGAGCGTTAAACACTTTCCTAAATACCCTCCCTATACTGGGCTTTTTCTGCAACTCTGCCATCTTGCTGCTGACTCCGGTGAAGTCAAAATTGTCCTTCCAAGGTATATCACTAATTGAATGCCACTAATGTCTCACTGAACAGAAAGTTTATCACTTACTTGCTGTCTAATTCTGTATTTTGAGAAAATTTAACAAATTGAATAATGTCAGTATAATTTGTGTATGTCACAGACAAGACGATCAACACGCATGAAGTTCTTCCAAATATTCTAAAACAACATGCACAAACTTTTAGTCTAATATTCTGTGAAAATTCTCTTCTGCAGTGCCTAATTAGTCCCATTTGTTTTTATATAAGAACTGTAATAATGATGTTTCTAGTAATTAAAATCTGATATGCATACATCAGATAATCACATAAAGAAAACTATGACACTCACTCACCAAATACAAATTGGTTTGATTTGTTCAAAATATCAAAATTGAAGTCATACAAAATGTGAGATTTCTCATTGAAGGAAAATCTATTTAAGATGTTTGTAAATCAGGTCAAATATCTCAATTTTGACCTTTAAGATCTCAGGCACACATTGGAAATGAACGGAAAAGCAACACATAAACTTGAAGTCCTTCTATGAAACATAAACAAAAGGAGCACGCTTGTACAAATTCACTAACTTCAAAAATTTTGCTTGCCAGTCACAAATCTGAGATACCTGGTAGTCAAATCAAGAAAAGTTTAATTTTCAAACACTGTCACAAATCTGAGATTGTCAACTCAAGTAAAATACCAAAATTTATCACTCACACTTTTACAAATCTGGGTTACAAGGTTTATTCAAGCATAATTAAAATTTCACTCGTACTGCACCAATATAATCACTCGCAAAAGTGAGCGCAGATAAGAGGAGTTTCAGTAACATCCCGGAGTTGCCTTCAATATTGCCTGGGTAGAACCAGTCACCAAGCTAGGAGGACCTGAAAAGTCACTTCTTCCCAAGTTAGATTCAAACTTACAACCATCAGAAACCACTACATGAACAGCAATAAATGTCACATAAACTATTATCCAAACACCCTTAAAATTCATACACTGTCGTCCTTTTTTCTCTCAATACCACGGAAACCAGTTAAATGTCTTACATTCAACTTAATACATCCCTTCCATCAGACAACTATATACGCATCTTACTGATAAAACTATGATGGTTTACACCTTTAAAATACATTAGCCTAAAAAGAATAAATCCCAACAGAAAAGAAAAAAAAATCCAAACCATACATAACTCATGTATAAGTCACAATGTAGCAACCAGAATGTATCAATTATTAAGTAAAGACTTTTAATAATTTTCATACCACAACCTTGAGAACCTATTGTCTACTCCACATTTAAAGCGACTCAGTCATATTAATACATGAGTAGAAGCTTTAATACTTTTAATCCCAGCCATTACAGATGTCAACTGGGCACTGAGAGCCCTCCTGACTACCACTACTGGGTGAGATTCTGTTGACACATCAATTACCCCGCAGGCCCTCAAGATCTGACCTGCTTAAAGGTGGGTAGGCACATCCATGTTTTACAAAAAATCTCAATTTAATTGTTTTTCTGATCTCAATATTCTGGATATCTGTAGCTCCATTATTTATTGTTGTGCTGGGTTTTAACCTTGCTGCGATGGTATTTCAGTTATATATTAGCAACATCCAGCTAATTTCATAAAGGAAAACTAAGAGGCCTTAGATTGTGACCTGGGTAGGATCAACTTTTCATAAATGTTACATTAAGCATGCCTTAAAAGAAATGATATACCTGGAATTTTCATAGTTAAAACAAATTTTGAGAATTCTGAGTTGAGGAAAAATTCTCATGTTTAAAAATATAAGTGAAATACAGGCATAGTCTGAGGGTTTTTCTTTTTCTCTTTTTTTTGTTAAATATGATTGATTGATTTTTGAATTTACCGTGGCTGTGACAGTATTTCAGTCATATAGTGACGTCCAGCTAATTACAGGTGGAGGAAAGACCCCGAGTGCACAGAGGCATCTGGGTAGAACCACCAACCTATCGCAAGCCAGCTGGAAGGCTTCCTCACATAAAAATCCGAATGACCCTACTGGGATTTGAATGCATGCAATGAGGGGCTGAGTAAGTGTTTAAGTCAGCGACTTTACCCTCTTGGCCACAGGAGGCCCTGTTAAATATGAAATAATAATACATTTAGATCTAGTTCTAATATCTGTGTGCATTCAGCTCTGCTTTCAGAAGGTGACACAAAAATTGTGTACCAATAAAATTAATGTAAATGAATTAAGTCTGAAATTAATTAAAATCAGAATACTAAAAGTCTGACTGGATCCACCTTTAATCACTGAAGACACTGACCACCAATACTTAATAAGTATTTCTTGTTTGATTTGAAGATTTTCACCTGTTTAGAAAGAGTCCTGGGAAAATAAAGACTAAAGAATTATTGAAATTTGGGTAACACAATCAGGATGAAAATAGAGACTGTAAAGAAATCTGATTCCAATGTTGACCTGGACGAACACTTCACACTGACAGGCTAACAGTTCTCACTAAGAGGTGTTATCACTTTAACAGATTATTCTCCATTTAGACCTCCTTCCAAGATTTATTAAGTAAACATACTGGGACAATATAGCACTGAAATGCTTAACCTTATATCAGTCTATGATATGACTGTTTTAAAAACAATGACAAGTCCAATCCCAAATCAGCTAGAAAGCAACAATAATCACAATGACATATTACGGTGTACATGTATAAATATGATGACTGCTTTAAACATGGACCAGCACTTCTCAAATTAACCAGAAAACAATGAAAATTTAAAATCACATTACAGAGTTAAAGCCTTAGTAAGTAAGTATGATAGCCTTTATTTATAATCATCCAACAGGCCTTAGATAACTTATAATTCATGTTTTTCTAATGACCAATCATCTAAACAATTTCTGATTGTTAAGCAAACTTTATTTTCACCCATGAGATACATTATATTTTTATCCATCATTCTTTTGTTCATCAGGGTCCGTATTTATAAAGCTCCTAAGTTTTTAAGGAAAATAATTCTTTAACAGAAATAAATCAACTAAGGTTTTTTATAATTAAGACTATATAGGAATTCCTTAATAACTAAGGGAAATCTATATGATTTTAAGGACAATCTTAGAAACTAAGAGAATTTTTTTCCTAAGGAGCTTTAAGAATACAGTCCCAGGTTATCTGAAATGAGGCTTTTCACAGCTGCTTTCCAAATCCACACAATCAACTTATAATATCCCACATTTACTTTTCTGCTTGCATTTTAATTTCAACTGGTTATATTCATGATAAATCCAAGAGTATTTTTTTTCTTTTTTTGAGTCCAGCAATTACTGAATTGCAGAATATACATCCTGTAAATATTTTGTGAATTATGCTCAACATTTCAAAATAATTTTTGTATTTTCAAACCTGAATTTCCACCTTGAGACATAAATTTTATCACACAAAATTAAAATCCAACATATCCAGAATAACAAACAAGAGGGCCAAGATGGCCCTGTGTCGCTCACCTGAGTAAGATGGCAGTGTTAGGCATAATGACAAAAAATCTGGCATCTAAAAGTGTTTTTCTAACATTTGACTAAGTGACCTACATATTGATCCTACCTGAATTTGCACTCAACTGGGAATTCATGCAGTCATCATTCATATTAAGTTTAATGAAGACTGGGACAAAAATGTAGGCCTCTAGAGTGTTCACAAGGTTTTTCTAAGATTTGACCTGGTGACCTAGTTTTTGACCTCATGTGACTCATTTTCAAACTCATCCAATATATCAATTAGACAAACATCCTGACCAAATCTATTTAAGATTTGGCTAAAACTGTGGCCTCTAGAGTGTTCACAAGGTTTTTCTAGATTTGACCTGGTGACCTAGTTTTTGATCCCCATGACCATTTTCAAACTCATCCAATATATCATTAGACAAACATCCTGACCAAAATTTATAAGATTGGCAAAACTGTGGCCTCTAAGTGTTCAAAAGGTTTTTCTAAGATTTGACCTGGTGACCTAGTTTTTGACCCCACATTACCCATTTTCGAACTCATCGAAGATATCATGTAGACAAACACCCTGACTATTTTTCATGAAGATTGGGCTAAAACTGTGGCCTCTAGAGTGTTCACAAGGTTTTTCTAAGATTTGACCTGGTGACCTAGTTTTTGACCCCATGTGACCCAATTTCGAACTCATCTGAGATATAATGTAGACAAACATCCTGACCAAATTTTATGAAGATTGGGCCAAAACTTGGCCTGTAGAGTGTTCACAAGGTTTTTCTAAGATTTGACCTAGTGACCTAGTTTTTGACCCCACATGACCCAATTTCGAACTCATCCGAGATATCATGTAGATAAACATCCTGATTAAGTTTCATGAAGATTGGGCCAAATTTGTGGCCTCTAGAGTGTTCACAAGGTTTTTCTAAGATTTGACCTAGTGACCTAGTTTTTGACCCCACATGACCCAATTTCGAACTCATCCGAGATATCATGTAGACAAACATCCTGACCAAGTTTCATGAAGATTGGGCCAAAACTGTGGCCTCTAGAGTGTTCACAAGCAATTGTTGACGACGGACGACGGACGACGGACGACGCACGACGCACGACGCACGACGGACAAAAGGCGATCACAAAAGCTCACCCGAGCACAAGTGCTCAGGTGAGCTAAAAACGAACTGAGCAGTTGTCAAATTCATATTTCCCCCAATTGAACAAATCTGAAACACAAATAATCTTTAATACCTTCACAGACCAAAGGTTAAAATACATGTATTCAGTCATACGTGTTCATAATCCAAAGATTATACATAACCTCTACAAGTCATAATTCAACAGACAACGGGAAAGTTAAATATTTTCTGTTTTAATAAAATTATCTGAGCGAATGGAACACCAAAGAAATCAGCCTAGATTAGACAATGTTATCGAATTACAATCCAGTCAATATTAGTTTGCTATTATTCTATGGACAATGGCCTATCTTAATGATCAGTGTAACAAACAGTTGACCGTGTAATAAACATGGCGCTTATTGTTACCTGTGACAGATATTGTGTTCTGCATGTGTGTTTTAATAGCAGTGAAAAGCTTTAACTAGCTTATCATATCCATAGACAGGCTTTCAAAGTTGATTTATTTTTAACATTGTGTTTAATAGAGAAAAGAAAGGGACACCTACATAGCCCGTGTTGTAACTTGATTTATACGTTTTTACCATTCATAATAAGTATGCTGTTTTATACCATGCAATACTGTAGAACCAAAATGAAAGAATTTATAAGCTTGAGAACACACAATGCTGGCCTTGCAGTGTAATATATTACAGCCTAAATTATTCACAAAACATCTTGACTATTTACCCCATGAATATTCATATACAAATGTATGAATTGATGAATATAATAATATATTTATCTTTGTATGGTATATGAAAATATGAATTTTTCTTTGCCAGACAGACTTAATAAAGAAACTGAGTTACAATATTGTATGAGCTAACAGAGGAGACTCTGATCAGACAGCTCCTAGCTGTAGGAACTGTCTGATCTGGGTTTGCTCGGTTTGCCAAGGCATCAAAATGTGTCTATATGAAGTAAAGGGTTAAGATGTTTGTAACTTTGGAAACATTTCAATTCTATATTTTCTGGCTTGGAATTCACCCACCATGAAATACTTAATGTTAAGTCATACTTTAAACCCTTACCGCATAGAAACGCATTTTGATGCATTAAATGGCAAACAGAGCAGACTAAATATTGCTTATCAAAATTACCTCCTTTTTCTTAAACCCTTTACCTCCATCATAAGACTTGTTTTGACACAGTTGCAAGCAGAGCTGACCCAGATCTGATAGCCCCTTCCAAGAGCTGTCTCCTTTTTGCTCATACAATATTGCAGCTCAAGTTATACACAATTCAATGATTCTTAATATACCATTATAAGTTCAGTTCATTAATATGCATCAAGTCATAAATTCAAGAGATAATTAATTGATTGATCAAAAGTTTAATTTCATATTTTGTCACCTTATTCACAGTTTTGATTCCATTTATGTCACTATTTTAACAGTTGGTTCCTATAACTTTTGGTCTAATCACTTAAATGTTACTATTTTAACAGTAGGTTCCTATAACTTTTGGCCCAACCACTAAAATGTCACTATTTTAACAGTAGGTTCCTATAACTTTTGGCCCAACCACTAAAATGTCACTATTTTAACAGTAGGTTCCTATAACTTTTGGCCCAACCACTAAAATGTCACTATTTTAACAGTAGGTTCCTATAACTTTTGGCCCAACCACTAAAATGTCACTATTTTAACAGTAGGTTCATACAACTTTTGGCCTAACCACTTAAATGTCACTATTTTAACAGTAGGTTCTTATAACTTTTTGCCTAACACTGAAATGTCACTCTTTTAACAGTAGTTAAACCTACTGTTAAAAGCTTTGGCTCTGCACCAACGTCACTATTTTTGCACACTATTCCTACAGCTTTGGCTCTGCACCAATGTCACTATTTTTGCACAATATTCCTACAGCTTTGGCTCTGCACCAACGTCACTATTTTTGCACAATATTCCTACAGCTTTGGCTCTGCACCAACGTCACTATTTTTGCATAATATTCCTACAGCTTTAACTTTGCAATCCCTTTTTGCTGCCCTTTATTACATCAACAATAAAGTTCAATGATCTTTTTGGCATACCTTATCTATTCTAATAGAAGAGCTGGTTCTGACATTACCGAAATCTACCTAGTCTAGTAAAATATCTTCCCTCCAATAAGTTTTTTGATGAAGTGATTTTTTTTTTTACCCTCAGTGAAATACCTTTTCAAAGTGAAGTATTCTCTTTGATCTTTCCAATCAATTTGATTGTCTTTGTAAATCAGCAAGTAAAATTATACATATTGTACCAAAGCATGTCTAGGATGTATTAGCATGCATGTAGTTCTTTCTCTGTGTCACATATATCAATCAGCAATTTATCAGACACTTGTTTTTCGATATTTGTAATCATTTTAAAGGTAATCCATCCATCATTAAACTATAATCATGGTCCTTTAAATGCTTAAACTTAAAAAGACTTCAGAGGAGATGCAAGCTTCCACTGAATTGCATATATGGAGTTATAGGACCTTTTGCTAAAAGTCTATAAAGGCTTGCACTTACTATAAAATTCCATCAAGCACTTGATTGACCATGATCACAATTTAATGATGGATTGCTCCACTCTTGTGTGATATGCATGTCACCAGCACATGCTGTACCACCATTAAAATGAATATGGTTTATGTAGACTGTGGAAGCGTGTGAGGGCTGACCCTAAAACTCTTCTAATGTTTATACTGAAATAGTGAAGGTGATCGAGTTTTACGGTCAACCCTCGATCCATATGGAGTTTTTAACCTTTACAATGCTATGATAGGCACTTGTGACTGCCTTTGTTACCATTTCAAACCAAGACCAGCCTGCACATCATCCATGCAGTCTGATCATCGTCTGCGCTGTTCCCTATTCAGTCAATAAAATTTCAGCAAGCAACCCCCTACACAACTATTTTTACAGTCCAAAATAAAGAAAGGTCAAGTCCAGTTAAGAAATGTAACATGGTATGGGTAGTTAATTGCAGACAGAAAAACACCATTTTCTTGTACCTTTACTTTTCTCACTGCAATAAAATTCAACGAATTTAAATTTCAGATCTTTAAAAGCTTGAAATCCAATCAGCAATAAAGGTCAAAGGTTGTATAGACCCTTTCACAGGAAACTTTAACACTCACCTTTGATAGCAATCAAGAGCTATTTGAGTCTAACAAAACAAAATATAACTTGCTTTTCTAGCAGAAATGAATCACAAATTTTAATTACCACTTTTGTAATTCAGGCAGCTCTCTGCGCTTCACTGGTGAACCTAAAAAGCCGGTTATTATGACAGGAGAAAGAGCTTATACATGTATATACATTATAATTACATTTTCACAAATTACAGGTTCAAGTATAGGACTAGCAGTGACTGAAATTAATGCACCTATCAATATTTTGTCCCGGGGAGGAAGCGATGGATTGACCTAGGGTAGTTTGACATTTTTCATTTCCCCATCCTAGGACATTGGCAATTTGTCAAAATGCTAATCAAAGTCTATTTCCTGGGACTGGGTGCCATTTTTAATGTCAAATTCCTGCCTTTCTGTAAGCTGGTATTCTGTCAATAGCACCATGAATGCCCGCACCTCTATCGTAAGTGCATATAACACAAGCCTGTTGGTCCCAGATTGGTAAATTGCTTTTTACAAAGCAATATCATTATATACATACTGGTAGTTGGACTTGCTCATAACTAAATAAACAAGAGGGCCATGATGGCCCAGTGGATTGCTCACCTGAGTATAGGGTTACCCAAGGAACATCTGTACTAAAACATTTTGAAACCTGGCCAGTAGTTTTGAAGTAGATGAATTTTTAAAGTGTTCAGAATTCATTTCCATCCATTGCCATGACAACCAGAGTTCTACATGGATAAGTTTATTTTTGCAACTTTTGTGAAGGTTTACCCAAGGATCATCTCTGCCAAGTTTTATCAAATTCTGTCTAGCAGTTTCAGAGGAGAGGTTGTTTTAAGTTTTCACTATATACATATTAGGCAAATGATCCCTGCCCCTGGCGGCCATGTTTTTTTACGGACTGAAATAATTTTAGCAACTTTTGTGAAGCTTCACCTAAGGATCATCCCTGCCAACTTTAATCAAAGTCTATCAAGCAGTTTCAGAGGAGATGTCATTTAAAGATTTCACTATATACATATAAGGCAAATTCCCCCCTGGGGCCATGTTTTTTTACGACGAATAATTTTAGCAACTTTTGTGAAGCTTCACCCATGGATCTTCCCTGCAAAATTAAATCAAATTCTTTCCAGCGGTATCAGAGGAGATGTCATTTAAAGATTTCACTATATACATATAAGGCAAATTAGCCCCGTCCCTGGAAGCCATGTTTTTTTACAGATCGGAATAATTTTAGCAACTTTTGTTGAGCTTCACCCAATGATCATCCCTGCCAAATTTAATCAAATTCTGTCCAGCGGTTTCAGAGGAGATGTCGTTTAAAGATTTCACTATATACATATAAGGCAAATTAGCCTCGCCCCTGGAAGCCATGTTTTTTTACAGATCAGAATAATTAACTTTTATTAAGCTTCACCTAAGAATCCCTGCCAAATTTAATTAAATTCTGTCCAGCAGTTTCAGAGGAGATGTTGTATAAAGATTTCACTATATACATTTAAGGCAAATTAGCCCCGCCCCTGGTGGCCATGTTTTATTCCTGATTGGAATAATTTTAGCAATCTTGGTAGAGAGTTACCCAAGAAACATCTGCACCAAAACATTTTGAAATCTGGCCAATAGTTTTGAAGGAGATGATTTTTAAAGTTTTCATAAATTTTTTCTTTCCATTGCCATGGCAACATGAGTTCTACATGGATCAAGTTTATTTTAGCAACTTTGTGAAGGTTCACCCAAGGATCATCCCTGCCAAGTTTAATCAAATTCTGTCCAGCGGTTTCAGAGGAGATGTCGTTTAAGTAAATTGATGACAACGCACGACGGACAACGACGGACACAGGGTGTTCCTAATAGCTGTATAAAAAGTACTGAAATTTGTAAGGATTATGTATAATAATATAGCTTGTTAATTCAAAATCTGACTTTATATTTCATTTTTCTAACCATGTTAGTAAAGTGTAAATAAACATTCTAGAAGGTAATTGCTCTGACATTGTTATGTGCTTTTTCATGCATTGTGTCATATTTTATTATGTTCTATTATGTACTGGAAAATTTGCAAAAAAACACTTTGGGAAAAGGTCACTTCCTAGGCCCATGCTGTTTACTGTCATGACACACAGACAATGTTGCTATGTTGGAGGAAGATATATAAAATTCTGGGGCCGTATTCATAAAGCTCCTTAGTTTTTAAGGAAAAAAATTCCTTAACTGGAATAAATCTCCTAAGGTGTTATATGTATAAGACTAAAGGAAATCCTTAATACCTAAGGGAAAGCTATGTGATTTTAAGGAAAATTTTAGAAACTAAGGGATTTTTTGTCCTAAGGAGCTTTATGAATACGGCCCCTGATATTACAATTACCTTTTGACCCTTTTAACCACTCTGCTAATTACACCAAAACTTTTGAAAAGTAAGATAAGAATGTAAGCAGTTTTCAATCTTCAACATTTCTCTACCATTGCCTTATGATGTAACCTTTGAAGTGAGTGAGCAATTGCAATTAGTATAGTAGTGACCAAATTCGCTTATTTGCTTTTAAGTTGCGAAGCATGACGGAAAAAGTGTGATGGACAGACAGACAATGGAAAAGTGATCCCTATGTGTCACCTCTGCTTACAGCAGGTGGCATAAAAATTGGGAAAATGTTAAGGTATCTGTTATAGCTACAAAGACACACCGAAGCCAGATTCAGCTAAAGCATCCTGGATTTACAAAGATCCTAGATGAAATTAAGTCGACAGTGACTGGACAGTTGCAAAACATCGCTTCCAATCTGGACCCTATTGGCACCACAATGGATCAACAGGGAACCAATGCAGATTATTACCCATGAACCTCATATCTAGCATAAACTGTATAAGGTCAGGGATGCCTGGCATGAACCATGTTGAACACGACATTCCGGATCTCTCAGAATCAACACAATAACATGCTACTTATCTTTTCAAACATCAATTTTTTTTTTTTCAGGTTGAACTGTCAGACAAATTGGTATATAACTACATGTATTGACATAGGAATAGCAATGTACAGTAAGTTTTAAAATATTTTGAGGACTGAAGGGGGATATAAAATCCTTGGACTACTCCCCATGATTGTATTCAACTAAAACTCAGCCGTGTGCAATGTTTAATCAATTGTAACCTGATGCTTTAAGCTTTCAAACATAATCCCCTGTCAGAAATAAGGCTGAATGAACTGTCCTAGCCAATGTGCTTCTCATAAAACTAAGAACAATTCTAGTTAGGCCTTCATTAAATACATGTTAGTTTGCTGTGCTCCGACCCAGAACATTTTGAGTCGATAGATAGGAAGGGATCTTTTTTTCTTTTTAAACTCTGAAAATGGCAAGACTGAATGACCTTCAAGATGATGGGATGAATATACCATTTAGCTTATTTGCTCCATCATTTTTTTTTGTTTCAATTAAAACTTCAGAGAATATTCAATTGACTGTGGCATAAAAACAGCAGCAAGAACAGAATGAATGATATAAAAAAAAAAAAAAAAAAGAGCAAAATTGGGGAATTAATAAAAACTCCAAATCTGTACCAAAAAGTACCAAATCTGTTGAGTAGGTAGGAGCATGGATGAAAAGGGGAATAATTCAAAAAATTAATATACCATAGTTAATGGACCTTGTGCATAACAATTCCCCATGTCAAGCTCTGTCCATAAATGAAATTTCATCTCAATAGCATGATTACAGCATGAGTTATTGCAGAATAAAGAAGTGTGACAGAAAAAGTGTGACGGATGGACAGACGATGGAAAAGTGATCCCTATGTGTCACCTCTGCTTACAGCAGGTGACACAATAATGATATGAATGAATATCAAGGGGTGAGAGTGAAACTAGGCTAAGTGCTTATATAAATATGGGCACTTAGATTAGTTTCGCTCCCACACCTCGATATATATTTCTGGCAATATTTTCTTCCATAATTAAGTTCCATAAAGCTATTAGTACTATTTTAGCAACACTGACCTTGACCTACTCCCGTCAACCTATAAAACATAACCCCAAGCTAACCCTTACAGACCCGACACTGTCTTCTTTAGGAGCATCCTTCCCTTTGAAATCTTATATATATTCACCACCAATTGGTCCCTACACCCCAAATTCATGAAAATGATTTTTTTTTCTTCTTTTCTCAAGATGCTGTTGTGAATCTAGATGAATTCCCCCACCATCTTCATAAGTGAAGATTGAATATAATTATTTAGTTATCAACATACGAGAAGCACAATATCTTACCTTGAATGTTTCATCATGTTCACCCTTCAGCAACTCTGTACTTTATCACCATTCACAAAACACTTTCCTACCAAATAAACTTCACAATTTTTTTAAATTTCATTTTCAAGCTAAGTCAGTTTCCCAAATATTTACTCCATTCCCCCTTTGTATCCACACAATAGAACTGAGACTAACAATTTTCAGCCCAGTATTTATCTCTAGAAACTATGTTAATTGTCTTTAAAGATTCCTTGGACAATTACACTGTCAACGGCCGATTCAAAACAATTGAAGATTGGAAACTTTAGAGAAAGTACTCCAAAAGAACAACACCCCAGTAAGTCAGTAAATCATGCTGTCTTCTACTATACAATGTTTTCCTATAGGTCATCTGTTTCCATAGACTTAATTAAAGATTAAAATGAGGTAATCCTCTTAAGTCAAGCTGCTAATCCCCTCCTGAGTATGTGAGTCTTGATCTGGTCAATCTTCCAATGGTCAGGCCTGGGATGATTACACACTGACCATTCATAGCAAAGACCAGTTAGAAAAATATTTAATACACAGAGAATTGTGTTCAGAAAATCATTGAACGCTATCTATATATATTTTCTATACAGTTCGGACAACAAATAACAAATTATAAAGGTAAATCAATAAGAAATTATAAAGATAAATCCGTAACAAATTATGAAGGCAGACCAATAACAAATTATGAAGGTAGACCAATAACAAATGATTAATGCAGACCAATATCAAATTATGAAGGCAGACCAATAACAAATTATGAATGTAGATCAATTAACAAATGATTAAGGCAGACCAATAACAAATTATGAATGTAGATCAATTAACAAATGATTAAGGCAGACCAATAACAAATTATGAATGTAGATCAATTAACAAATGATTAAGGCAGACCAATATCAAATTATGAATGTAGATCAATTAACAAATGATTAAGGCAGACCAATAACAAATTATGAATGTAGATCAATTAACAAATGATTAAGGCAGACCAATAACAAATTATGAATGTAGATCAATTAACAAATGATTAAGGCAGACCAATAACAAATTATGAAGGCAGACCAATAACAAATTATGAAGGTAGATCAATATCAAATGATTTAGAAAGACCAATAACATATTTAACACTTTTAAAAAGGTTGACAGTCAAATAGAATATTTATAGCATTTTGCACATCACGGCAAAAACTAGGACACTGGTATAATGAATACAGATAAAATTTCTCAGCTGGTTGTATATTTGAATTTCTACCATACAATTAAATCATATCAACAAATATATTATGGAGGCATCAAAATAATGCAAAACAGAAATACTTATTTTTGTTCTACACTTAATAAACTGTGTAAATATCAAGGAACCCGCTCATTATGTCTAATACGATTGGATGCAAAAGGATAGGATTTGAAATGTTACGATGCGATTGAGTATACTATGCGACACTGATACAATAGTACCACTGTACCAGTATGTTTCGGGATCTTTTGAGAAAAAATGGTAACAACAAAAATAATAGTGCTACCTGTATTATGTGGATCCCAAAGTATCGATGACTATTTTTTTCTCACCATTTATCATTGCAATTAAAATCAAACTGTAGATAAGTTTTAAAATCATAAACATTTTGCTTTCACTTCAATCCATTTTTGTCACATATTTAATTATATACATTAGGCATTACTGTAATGTATTTTTAATATCTGTATAATATGAACAATAAATATGTTTAACCAGAGACTTATAAACAGAGATTGGCAGCTTATTCTTTGCCCATATTGATTTTATTAAGTCGCGAACAGCCAACGAGACTTCAACGAGACCCGGGCGATATTGGAAATCAAATACACATTTATGATCAGTTCGATTAAAAGTAATATCAGTAAGCAATCATACTACATGTTTGCCTTTGAAGATTTGTGTTACTAACACCAGTCAAAAACACTTACCAGCAAAAATCATGGGTTAATCCTGCATGTACACGAGGCTATCAGGTATCGCGACGTGTGTTTCATATCGGACCGGTTCTTCCTCCCCTCTCTCTCTCTTAATTATAATTAAACTAAAAAAAAGTATTCTAATCTTGCATCCGTCCTCTTCTTTCCTTCATCTAAACTCACTTAAGATAAAATTTAAAAGTAAATTTACTAAAAATATTTCCCCAAGCCCCACTAAAATGTGATAGGTGGGTGAGTTCTCGTTAACTATCAAGGCACGCGATAAAGCGCGTTATTTAGGAAAGATGCCAATCTCTGTCTATAAGTCTCTGGTTTAACGTTACATTGTTCTACACAGCTGCAGCTTTGGTCAAAGAACCTGAAATGTTGAACTGACCTTTGAAAACCAGATGTGCTCATTATGGAAAGCTGAAGAGCCTTTCTGGTCTTCAATGGACAGAATTTTCTGTGATAAAAGTGCTTAATTCTGTGCCATTGTGCTGCTTGTTAGAGAGTGACTGTGCTGACATCCTGGTACATATTGTGACTGATTTAGAGAGGTGACTACAATGACAACAGTTTACAACAAGAGCAAAATTGTGCTCACCCTTAATTATAGGTTGCTCTTGCCAAACTCTTTAAGTTCTCATTTAATTGAACATGATACATACAGAAATAAAGTTTGAACATTTACAATTCATAATATATAAGTTATAGTATTATACATATATTAGCAGGTTTGTGTGTTCACAGTAAAATGATTTATTATACTATAGTGCACATTAACACAGCATATGACATAGCCATCAGCAGTGAAAATTTCCTACAATTATCACTCACCCTGCTTAGCCCTTCCAAAATTTGGGACAATATTCTGATTTTCAACCTGCTGTGCATCAAATTTCACTATAACCCAGGGTAATTAGAATTTTACTCCCCTGGCAATGTCATAGAGATGTTTCAAATATCAACCACAGCTTGACCATTTGTTTCTCATGGTTAATTGAACAATATTTGATATCAGAAAACCTAAAAACAGTTTCATCTCAGATAAATTACAAGATTCTGACCAAATAAACCTAGAGCCTATATATATCTTTTTTTATTGTGAACAAATGTAATCATTCAGTGCTTGAAGTCAGTCTGTTTAAGTAGATTGTAAATTAGCTCTCTGTGACTATCCACATATTTTTTTTACAGGACAGGGGAGCTAACTCTCTTCTGTGCAAAAAACCCAGTACTCTGTAAGTAATGTGAGAATAAGGCCTTGTTATCTCCCTTGATCAAGCCCTTCCAGGCTCACACCACACTATCCTACCTGCAAACTCCGCCACAGTAGTTACCTCCCCTTACAGTTGTCGATAACCACTGCCACCACAAGTAGATTTCGGCTGATATAGGCTTGATTTACTATTTCACTTTTGACTTCAGTTTTGAATATATCATATCAGTTTCATCATATTCCACGAAAATAACATTCGTGATTATGAGATAAGTAAAAAATAAAATAAAATAATATTAATTTATAAAATCATGAGTGTTGACCACATGGTTACAACTATCATCATGTGACTTGTGTGGTGGCAGTGGTTAAAGTAGAGTAGCGTGACATAACCGGTGCGCGGAGTTTGTCCTATCTGCTGTTACTTCATGTTCTGTTGAATATAAAAATACACATCTAGTACTACAGTGATTGTCTCCCTTTCCACCAAACACCAATGACAACCAAGTTGCCTCCCTTTCTACTGGTCAAGGCTAGTTTTCCTCCATCTTCATTTTTTTTTTTTCAGAATTATGCTCTCATTTTTTTCTTATCCAATATGCCTTTATTCATCATGCTAGACAAATAAAGACAAAGCTTGCATAGAACGCAATTTTTAATCTAAAAAGACTGTAGGTCCAATTTAGACACCTTGAAATATGGGTGAAAGTAAATCACAAAGAGAAAATTCTTGAACGGTTATTAGGAAGTGATCTTTTCAGACAAAGAACAATGTTGAGAATCACCTAACCTAACTGATTCATACTGAACTTAATACATGTATTCATTAAAAAAATTTTTATCTTACAAATGAAATTCATGTAAATACTAAACTGAACACCTTTCCTTATACAGAAGTGTTCTGACACCTTGATAAATAGAGGAGACCCAGATCAGATAGCCTCCTCTGATCAGGGTCTCGGGTGTTTGTTCATACAACACTGTAGCCCAGATTCTACAGTCTGCATGGCAGAGAAACATCCATCGTTTCAGATACCATTTTAAGTTTAGTAAAGTCAAATTTATCAAGCTCTTTTATTTGTAAATGAATATTCATGAGGTATAGGGTAAAAGGTCTCCTGGTGCTTAAAACCCATCCTATCATTTTCCTATTGATTGCCATAAATTTAAATTAGAAAGGTGTTAATGTGTATAACACATAATACACACCTTCCAAGGCTGATCTGGTTTTACACTGGACACATGTATACATCATTTTCTGAGAAATACACGTGGTAAAGGGATATCATGCACGACATGCATGCATGCATGCACACTTGTCAGCTGCACAGCTGTTATGCAGTGCAATCCTGCACGACCTTGAATAATATGCATGTGCAGTTAATACATGCTGTTGTCATGCAAACCTTCGTTATTTGCAGCGAAACTGTGGATGAGGTCAGAAAATATGCAAGGGACTGTTATCTAAATATTTCTTTCTGTAGCCACTGAATTTAACAATGTCCTGGGATACCGAGGACTTTGGAAAGGACTCTAGACTGTTGTAACACAAACGTTTCTAATTTAAAGTAAATTGTATAGCCAAATTTGTTACAAACTAATGCCATCATCATCATAAAAAGTTCTTCTCAGTAGCCCGTTTCGATAAATCACAACTTTTTGGCAAAAGGATGATGCTAATGAAGCCCTTCGTTTTCAGGGACTCTTTATTTTCAGAAGGGGCTCCTGAATTTCAAAGCAGATGTTTTATTGGGACACTAAGCTAAAAAGTGTCAAATATTGTTCTGGGACCTATATAAAACACAATTAATATGCCTATCTCTTTATCTCTATATGGGACTTTAGCAAAATTGCATATCAGAAAAATTTGGGCTTAAATTTTAAGTTACAATTTTTACCACTTTGCAATATGGATACATTTTAACATATTAAAGCAGAGATAGATCCCAGTAATCTTTAAGGCAGCAAACTATTTCTATGCGGGACACAGTTAAACAAGGTCCTACTCTCATATCATGCAACAGCAGGACTTGCAACTCATGTTACAGAAATGACCGGCATATAATGTTTAGAGGTGCGTGGTTTAATCGGTAAACCATGGTCTGAAGCAACTTGTGGTACAAACCGATACTAGACAAATAATACCAGTACTTTGGTGGTTTCCATATAACGGAAATGAAGGAGTACAATTTTTCAATAATTTTGTTGTTACTGATAATTTATTGTTTAACATCCAAAACCTGCGTAGATATGATACTGATGTATTAATTTCAATTTAAATATTAGAAAATGTAATATTATTTGAAAATATTCACTTGCTACCAATAATGATCTTGACTTCTCTTCATTTGCAAAATTCTAATATATGAGCAGTCTTCAACACAAATCCCTGAATATTTTGTGTGTTATATTGTGGTATGTACTGTGGTATTTACCTAAAAAACATGGTATACCATGGTACAGATCCAACCCGTGGCTCCCAGCTCTAATAATGTTACAGCAAGACTTTATATCATGTTACAGAAATGGCTGGCATATCATGTTACAGCAAGGACTCATGTCTCATGTAACAGAGGGATCTGTCATGTCATGTTACTGAGACATGTTACAGAAGGGACTCACATGTCATGTTACAGCAAGGACTCATGTCTCATGTAACAGAGGGATCTGTCATGTCATGTTACTGAGACATGTTACAGAAGGGACTCGCATGTCATGTTACAGCAAGGACTCATGTCTTATGTAATGTCATGTTACTATGGATTTTTATCTCATATTACAAGAAAGACTCACATCTCATGTGATGTTTCAGAAGGGACTCAAATCTCTTGTTATAGCACAGACAGGCAACTTAATTTCCTGGCTTAATACTTGATCTGGTTGCATACTGATTGCTTGAAATGAAACAATACAAGACCCTCATAGTACTGGATGGTACTAGGTACATGATATTTAATGCGGTGCAGTACCAATTACAATTTTAGGTGGTTTTTTTTGTTTTTTTTCATAGTGTAAATGCTGGTACAACAACCTGACAAAACTTGCAAATTGCCTAGAAACAATGATGGTCAAGACAGAAGGCCACATTTCATTGGCAACACAGTGGCCTCTTGACCAATCAGATACATTCTTTTAAATTGGCTGCTAATTTAACCTTTGTCAATTTGTACTCAGTATGTACCAAAAAAAAAAAAAAAAATAAAATTGTACCAGGCATCATCCTGGAAGATAAATCACTTTGGTACAGACATACCATGTCATATTGTTTCAGCCCTACTAATAAGTAAAACTTGCTGAAATGAATCATTTCTTAATTAGTTAAAACTGCTGGATTTTACTAGCACATTTTCATAAAGTTAATTAAGCCTTATGGAAGTATCCATGTTCAGCTTACTGGTTCATAAATCTTAAACTAAAAAACACAAGCCTTACATGCAGAATGCATTATTACTGAATTATTACTGTTTTAATAATAAGACTAAAAGCCTTTCATTACCAAGAGTAAGAGTTGAAAATGTGCGTGATAAGACATCAAAGTCCTGGCAACAAATGGATATTTGACTTTTTTCCAATAATAATAAAAAATAGCAAATGTGTAAAATAACTGCTCCTACTGAGATTAGGAAAGCAATAAGGGGAGGTAACTGTTGCTGTGTTTAAAATATAAACATTCCATGGGTTATGTCCCCATACCCAAGACTACTGTAACTACTCTCATTGTTCTGATCCCCTTCAAATAAAGATAAAAAAAATAATAATAATAATGCCAAGTTGGG
>CM037788.1:6586220-6636220 GCA_021229015.1 Solen grandis
TAATGATGTAGTGGGATTTGAATATAAAATTTCTGTCTCATGTAGACAAAGGTCCCCAGATGACTGAGATACCGTCAGCGGAATGTAAAATCCAATCTGATAATGCCTTCACACTAGTCTTGGAATAATAAAACCAATTAGCAGATATCTGTCAAGGATTTGTAAGAGTGACTGCCCTTTTTCTGTATGTCAAAGCTATGGGGTATTTATCGCCTTTATGAATAGATTAAGTTTTTTATATGAGAAAGCCTTTCAGTTAGGCAAAAAAAAAGTTCCGTTTCTGGTCTCCCGACCGACCCTCTTTTTTTTCCCGGCCGACCCTAAATTTTTTTTTTTACATTTCCGCCTTTAAAAATATTTCCTTTACTTTTCACATCATTCAGAGGAAAAAAATAACATCCCTACCTACCTACCCTCTTTTTTTCTGGCTTGAGACCAGAACGGAACTTTTTTTTTTTTTTAGGCCTTAGACAAAAGTAGAATGATGGTCCTGCTTGAATGCTTATGCACACTTTGGTCTCAGAAACAAATGATGTTGAAGCAAAAGTAAACGCCAAACAACTATAGCAACAGGATAATTACTAAGTAGGACTTGAGCCCTGAGATCATTTGTAGTGGGATCATCGTCGAGACCCACATTTACTCAATATGCTTTGTTTCTTAATCGATCATGGCCTGGTTATTTGATTAGCAAAAATTTGTACTCATGAATTATTAATTAGGCATTTCAATGGACCCGATCTGGAGCTGTTACTGCATGGTGACAGCAGGGATCATTTGACCAATGAATTTTGAAAGTTGTGTTATACAATGTAGAGGTGACATCTTGCTCCTCATCTAAGTGCAGCAGTTTATGTTGTGGGAGCAATTAGTCAGCTATTGTTTGTAACTTCAATGAAGAGTATTCAAAATACTATGTGGTTTCCTTGATCAGCAAGTAGCTGATCTATGTTAACCCTTTCCCTCATAGAGGATACCATTAAAAGACCTATGCGAACAACATAAAACCAGATCAGCCTGCGAGTTACTCGCAGGCTGATCAGGTTTTATGCTGTTCGCTGCTCCTCAGTGGTCTGGTAATGAGGATTTTACAATTAAATTTGGTAAGGTTTAACTGTGGTTTTCTGCAGATCAGGCTTTATGTGGTACCTACTGAGTGGGTCAAAATGAGTCTACATGAGGGAAAGAGTTATTAAATAGTTCTGCCAGTTGAAATTCCCACTGTATATTCAGCAGTGATAATGGAATAACCTTGGGTTTTTTAACAATGTAGTGGGATTTGAACTCAAAACCTTCAATCTCACCTTTTTTCTCTTAACACTGATCTGTAGCTTCCTTGAAAAAGTCGAAGAAATAAAAGAGTTTGAAACAGCCAGGAGGGTGTGGGAAGTAGATAAACAAAAGTACACTTTTTGTGGTTTTCTCCAATTAAACAGATGCATATCTTTATTTATAAATAACATGTACATTTACTTACATAAATAGAAAATAACAAAATAAAATCTTCAGGCAAATTGAACACTTCATTAGCTAAAACCAAAATTTCTGCAATCTATTTAATAATATTATTTAGCAGGTTTTTTTTATTATTTGTAAGGCATAAGACATAAGTCATGCAGTTATAAATCCATGCATTTTCAAATGAAAGTTAACCCTTTCCCTCATATAGACTCATTTTGACGCACTCAATAGGTACCACATAAAGCCTGATCTGCAGAAAACCAAACTCAAATCTTACCAAATTTAATTATAAAGTCCTCATTTCCAGACCACTGAGGAGCAGCGAACAGCATAAAACCTGATCAGCCTGCGAGTTACTCGCAGGCTGATCTGGTTTTATGTTGTTCGCATAGGTCTTTTCATGGTTTCCTCTATGAGGGAAAGGGTTAACTTACAGAGGTATATAAACTGAGGGGTCTTGAATTTGTAGAATGTTACACTCAGCAGCTTATAAGTGTTCTAGTTTTCTGCCCTCAAAGTACAAAAACATTGTATTCAGCTGAACAGAACAACATTCTGTTCACAGTACATGAATGTGAAAGAGAATTGTGAAAAGGTTGGGACCAGGCTTATATTTAGTGCTAAGTAATTTATCAATACTTAGGGGCTAACTTCATCTTTCTTGTTCCTCTAATGAAAATACCAAAATGCTTCATTTCTATGAATTCAGTATTTCATTAATCAGGAATGGGGGCAAGTGTTTCTTTTAAGAATTTAAGTATTACTTAATGCTAAATACCTTAGGTTGAATGTGAACCTAGTAAAATATTTAAGTTTGATTGAACTAGGACGTATACCTCTAGGACATCGCTGTCAACAAAAACAGTTAATCCATCTGATATAAATGCATGGGATGCAACGTGACCCATGCTTCAGTATAGCCCACCACTTCACAAGAAGGCGGTAAAGTGAGCTAAAACATATATACATAAATCCAGATATAAATCTTCCTTTCAGGTATTACTACCAATAAAAACTAAAATACAACTGTAATTCTTGTACATATGAATGCAAAACAGAGTCGATGATTAAAACCTGTGTCCGCAGTCCGCCTTCTCTAAGCATAATGGCTTCTTAACTCAGTCTTTACTACATTTTCACCAGAATTTCTGGAAACCCGAGTCTTAGACAAACATTTGCAAAAATGTTGAGTCCTTTGACATATCTATATATAGGTACAGCTCAAGAAAACATGCCTTCACCAATAAAGAGTTAGTGAAAACTCTGGTATTCATTTTATGGGCTGACCATGAAAACTGTTCTAAACAGCAGGAGATAGAACAGTTTTACGGTCAGTCCCCAGTTTTAACTCTTTTAAAAAATCACCTGTGATAAGCAGCCATCTTTCCTTATTTCTCAGAACTGCCTTCTTAAACCCTTTACCTCATGAATATTCATATATATATATACATATTTATGACTTGATGAATATACATGGCCATGATGAGCCATTGGCATTTGAAATATGCTGTGTAAACTGTGTAGAATCTGAGCTACAATACTGTATGAACAAACAGAGGAAACCCTGATCAGACAGCACCTTCCTGGATCTCTTCTGTCCGCATATGTGTCAAAATGAGTCAATATGAGGTAAATGGGTAAATGCAATTTTAACCCTTTCCCTCATATAGACTCATTTTGACGCACTCAATAGGTACCACATAAAGCCTGATCTGCAGAAAAACCACAGTTAAACCTTACCAAATTTAATTACAAAATCTCATTTCCAGACCACTGAGGAGCAGCGAACAGCATAAAACCTGATCAGCCTGCGGGTTACTCGCAGGCTGATCTGGTTTTATGCTGTTCGCATAGGTCTTTTCATGGTGTCCTCTATGAGGGAAAGGGTTAACTGTACTTGTAAATAAGAGACTTCTAAAAATAAAAAAAGATATTCTTTTAATGATGATATTTTTGTTGATATACATTTACACAAGATAATAATAGATGTAGACTTTATGAACACATTGAAAAAAATATATGAAGTGCAGTTACATCTTCTATTAGTCAATTTCTCTGGCAAAATCAGCCATTGAATTACATTTGGAGACTACAGAGACCGTGTCTTTAAAACGTGGATACAATTAATAAAAATAAAAAAAAAATAGGGGTACCTGAGAAAATATAACAAACTTCTCAAGTTAAAAATACATGTATACTCAAGTCAATCTATCCCACACACTTAACTTTGTGTTTAATTAGTGACCTTGGCACTTTACATAAAAAGAAAAAAAGAACAATCTTAAGAGAAAAGGGTGTCTGTAGTACTATTTAGCAGTATTTTGTGCACAATATTAAATTCTGTGACTAGAAAGTACAAGGTATGTGAAATATGCAAGATCTGTCATTGTGTTTGCTGGCACTGTCATCTCTTTTGAAGAAAAAATGTAATTGATTCAATAGGATTACACAGAATGTGAGTCAAGTTCTTTTTATGTATTTATGCTAAAAATGGACTGATGGAAAACTTTTTGTCTACTGATTACGAAAAGACAGATAACTCAGTTAAGACCTCAATGGAAAAGTATTAATTGGAGTTCAAAAAAGACATGTTACAATATGAGCAAATATACTGGGAATATTTAAGCAACATATGAGGTACTTATACAAAAACATCACAAGATGACTCTGAAATAAACAACAAAAAGGGCTGCTTACTACATTTGGATTGTAACTAAGCCTTAAATTACAGAGAATATCAATAATTAAATTGAAATATGACCAAAAAAATGTTTCAAAGCAGACAATATGTCCAAATAAATTGTCTGAGTAACTACGGAAATTTTAAGCTTTTTTCCAAAATGAAATCATAAAATTAAAAAATTCCCTCTGAAAAATAATTCTGCCAAAAAGAATTTATGACAGAAAGGATTAGAAAAAAGAGTTAAATATACCTGTTATATCATAATAATGAAATCAGAGTGAGAGTAGCTAGAAGAACATGAAACAAAGAAGACAAAACACATGATTTCAATTCACAATCGGTTAAATAGTGTTGCATATGATTATTAATTTGTGTTCTCAAATAAATCCCAACCTTTGCCTTACAACCACATGGCCTAGTTACAACCATAGTACCTCAACCCTTAACCTTATGAATATTCATGAACAAATTTATGATTTTCACAATCTAACTATATTCAACTCCTCTGTATATGCTACGCTACATGAGGATCTAAAGACGACACTTGACATTCGTCTTCCTGATCAGCCAATCAGATCATAGCTTTCAAGATTTTTGGTGTTCAATATCTATATTTAGCATAGTCATATCAGTAGATTAAGTCTTATCGACACCTTACACATTGAAAAAAATCTGCAGTCATTTTGTTTGTTTAAGAAAGATATTAATAGATATCATTGGAAAACCAGTCTCATAGGAGAACAATTCAAATAGGTCATCTTCAGATCTTATCGTCAGAAGATCATGTACATTAGACAGTGATTTTATAGATATTAACTTCCTGAATTATGAAAACAAAACCTGTAAACATCATATCAATTCAAGAGCCAGGTCTGACTGAATCACTATAGAGTGATTCAGTGGTGTTACTTTGTCTGGTGAGTTATGGTCGGTTAAAAATCCTGATCAAGTATCTTGCAAGCTGATTTAGGTTTGTGCTGTTCACACAAGCCATTTCGTTATACGACAGTACAGATGTGGAGGGGTTAAATATGGCTCATCACTTCATGAATATTCATAACAAGTAAGTTTCTTGCGGGATGATTTAGGTTTGTGCTGTTCAGAGGAGTAATTTCATTGTATGGTAGTACTGATGTGTATGTGTGTGGGGGGATTTGACACTTCACCTCATGAATATTCATGTATATGGCTTGATGAATATTAATTGACTGAATTTTAAATGGTATAAGAGACAATGGACTTGTTTTCTTTGCTATGCAGACTGTGTAGAATCAGAACTACAATTTTGTTTGAGCAAACAGGGGAGCTGTCTGATCTGGGTCTGTTATGTTTGCCAATGCATCAAAATGTGTTTATCAATAAAATAGTGACTTGAGTAATTATTATTTAATAACAAAATGGACACACCATTTAACAATTCAAATATACCATTTAAAATCAGCTAAATTAACCCATCATTGGACACCCACTGTCAATTAGTTCAATTATTCTCCATTCATAAACCGTGGGATTTTTAACTAGCTAATCAACCTATTTTACAAGTGAAGCATGAAAACATTTCAGTCAGTCAAAATGGTGTTTACTTTTTGGACACTCTCCATGTGGAGGTAAGAATGTCAGTGATGGGGAATTATATTGGATATTGGAAATAACTACACAAACTTTACACCAGGCAAGACAAGGCTATCCTGCATCCAATCAGAATACTGTATTGACTTTTGAACTATATAAAGAAATTGTAGTGTAAAATTCCACTGGTGATGTATGGAGAGTAGCTTAATCAGCAGCTGTGGTTTATGCAACTGAATTTTCCTAAATATATCGTACTCTGTTTAAGATATATATACAATTCTTTATGATATGTATGCTACATTAATACAAAAAAAATTCTTTAAAAAAAACAAATGCCATGATTTCAATATATAAAATAATTAAAATGGAAACAGCATAAATGCACCTCCCAGGCTATATGTAACACAAATAATAACAATGCATTTCAATTAAAAAAAAAAGAGAGATGAAATCCTCCTCCTTCTCAGCCAAACATGTACATAATATTAAGATATTTTTTTGTTAAACATTTAATTTTAAAATACATCCTGCGATTTTCCTGTGTCAAGTGTAGCCAAAATATTACCTAGTAGGGCATTGTTTAGTCGAGTCGAAAACAAAGGTCTGATAAACCATCAAACAATTTAACGACCAAAAGACATTACAACATCAAGATTTAAGCTGCTACCAAAATGATGTTGCTTTTTATATATCTGTTAATCATTTTTATTCACAAAAGTTTCAGTATCTTATCAACAGTTTGAATAAAGGTCAAGGACAGGTTACCAAAGTTCAGGTATGACCGTATGAGAAGGTAAAAAATATGGTAAAATAGACTAACAAAATATTGAAATTAAAAATTTGTGTCAGATCTAATCACAGATAATGAAAATAATTGTGATTTTTACAGAAAAGTTAGGCCAATTGGTTCTTCATTTTTTATTTTCTTAAAAAAAAAAAAAAAAAAAAAAAAAAAAGATTGAATTATATAGATATTTTTTAAATGATAAAAAAAGTCAAACTTCTTAAAATAATTAATTGCATGAACAATTATGGACATATATATGATCAATATAAAAACAAGTAAATGTAAACATTTCAATGTCTAGATAAGCAGTATCTCTCTTAAAATGAATACAGGCACATACTGGTAACTTCTAATAATGGAATGAAATCTCTGATCATATATCTTATGATCTATATCTACAGATCAGTCGACGTTGTCTATAGGATGTGGGTTCCAACCCTTTAAAGGGTCAAGGATTTTTCATGACCTTTCCAGGCGCCAAGTACTGTTCAACCCAGAATTGTCGAAAGGGATTAATACATATTTTTTAAAAAAAACACTATTACAATTATGCTTAAAGCAAGATCTACATAATGTAAACAAATATAAAAAGGATTACTGGTACTACATATTTTCTGTAACAACAAGATATAGATCTGAATCATAAAATACAATGAAAATATAAAAACAATATTTAGTAATAACAAAAAATATCTAAAATACAATGCTTGATTTTTACAACATTTCATGTTTTTCTGATTGACATTCATCAATACATTTTACAATGTGTAGAGAGCAATTTTCTTTTTAATTTTTTTTTATGATAAAGAGAATATTCCCCAGAATGCATTTGTTTTAACCCTTTCCCTCATATAGACTCATTTTGACACACTCAATAGGTACCACATGAAGCCTGATCTCAGAAAACCACAGTTAAACCTTACCAAATTTAATTGTAAAATCCTCATTACCAGACCACTGAGGAGCAGCGAACAGCATAAAACCTGATCAGCCTGCGAGTTACTCACAGGCTGATCTGGTTTTATGCTGTTCGCATAGGTCTTTTCATGGTGTCCTCTATGAGGGAAAGGGTAAACAATACCTGAAAAACAACAAGATGAGATTTAAACAGATTATTTTATGTGATAAAAAAAGACATTTGTACGTAAAAGATACTTAATCAGCTGTTTATTTTTTTTTTTTTTAAATGTCAATCTTATTTCCGTATTTTGGACAAATCTAAACAAACTAACAAATCAAGGACATGGTGAAAAACTGTGATAACTACAGTAAAACCTTCCAACCACACCTCTGAGTAATGGCTACCTCTTAGAAGTTCTTTCCCTCCCCCCCCCCTCATTAGTTTTACATAGACACGGCAACACTTCTGTACAGCAATAGACTATTGGAAATGAGATGTAAACCTATGTAAATCAACAAACACTTCAAGAACACAAAATCTACATGTTGGTGTACAGTAAAATTCCACACATTGTTCTAAGGAAATATACATACACTTAAGATTTTGAACCAGTCACTGATTGGTCAGTTTAAATCAGCGAATTATATAAAGGATAATTGTCGGTTTCAGTGGAATATCATTTTTAATTCATCGAGTGAGGAGGAAAATCAATATTTTCGCAAGTGGCGCACTCCTATACCTCTCATTTGCAACACTTTTCTGTGACTCCAGCAGATGTTGCTACCGAGAGATACCATGGTAAATAAAGAAGTACATAATGAAGTTACAAGAGGTTTTCACCTAGACCTTGAAATATCTGTGTCTCAAACAGCAATATAGACTGTATATAATGATAACATTATAATGAATCTCCTGAACACATTTAAAAGTAATGAAAAAGGTAAAAATAAATAATTCTACGATAAGCACTTTTTTAAGAGGAAAAAGTAATCTATGTCCATAAAAGCATGATGGTTTTGACCTTGCCCATAAATAATGACATCCACACACGCAAGATTTAAATATTGCAACAAATATATCTTTGGTTAATTAGATATGCATGTATGACTAGCAATTCTGAGAACAAACACTGTAAATCTATTTCCTTTAAATCAATTAATTCCTGGAAGATATATCCCTCCTTTATTTCAAAAATAGGTCAATATGTAACTAAAAGAAGAAATATCAATCAAAATATATCTTCTTAAATAAAGAATCATGAAGAAATGGTTACAATTCTGAACTTCCATGTGAAGTTACCTGCTCAAATCTAAAATGGTCACATAATAAATTTTCATAGTGAAATATAAATGCAGATGTTTTATCACATACCCTACATGTTTGTAAGATATGGCACTATGAGAAAGTCCAAACACTGATTATTTCAGAAAGACTAGGGGTGTGCTGTTTTGTTTTTTTTTGTTTTTTATTCAGGGGAAATAACTCTAGCCAAACTGTCCAAAAGCCATTGCAAAAAATTAAGATATATATATCTGAAAAGCAATTCAATTTTTTCTCTTGGTTACTAAGTAACAACTCCAACTAATGAGTGAGAGTACTTTTTTTGCAAGGGAGATAACTTCTTGTTCCTGTTTTTTTGTTTTATAGCTTACCATTGCTGTGACAGTACTTCAGTTATATAGCAATATCTAGTTAGTAACAGGTGGACGATGGCCCTGGGGAACCTATGTACAAAATATCAGACAGAGGGCATCCAGGTTGAACCACCAACCTACTGCAAGCCAGCTAGAGGGCTTCTTCACATGAAAAATGACCAATCAAGGATTCAAACCCACAGCAATGAGGAGTAAATTGATATGTCAGCTACTATATCCACTAGGTAATAGAGGCCTTATATAACTGGAGTAAACCTGACCCATTGGTAATTTAGCAGTTGCTCTGACTGTATTGTCGTTTAGTTCAATGATAAGTTTTCATTACCATCACCAGACATCCTATGTGACCTCAATGAAGAGCCCTCACTGCACCATCAGTATGTTGCTGCTCATGATGCTACTGCTGATATAAAAAATATTGATCCTTCATCACAATTTAGACAGGAGTCTGACCTTCGGTGCATCTTTACTCAGTTTTATCGCACGAGAGACTGCTTTACAGATTCGATTCAGTATATGGAAGGGAACGTTTTTATGCACAGGCAGGTAGACGACGTGATCAATGAGGTATCGGGCCTCTGTAGGGTACGTGGGGTCAACCGGAGTGATCGGTCCCAGACTGGACGTTGGGTCCGGCTGAACCATGTTTAACTGGGTGGCACCGCGATACGCGTCGATTCCCATCGCATTCAGGAGTGTAACGATTGTGTCTGGGTTCTCCTGAAGAAATAAGAAGGTATACTGAATTATGAAAGCTTAAAATCTTCAAGTAACATAAAAAAAACAGTATAACTAAAATATACATGTTAATCACAGGCATGCTAGATTGATTACCAATTTCTCTCAGCCCAGCGCATCTCTGTGTGAGCCAAACTGAAACCCTGACTGACAGCCTAGGCAACATGTATGTAAAATTAAAATTCAGTTTAGGTAATTTTGGTAATCTACAAAACTAAAAATCATGCACCAAGGAAATGAGCAAAACTAAAAAAAAAAAAAAAAAAAAAAAAACCACTCTGTTTGTCATAGGCAACATTTTTGCAGGTATGATCCTCAAGGGATTACAAAGTTTTAAGCCAGATGCAATTGAGCTCTTTCATATTTTCTACTACTTTTGTAAGAAAGAGACTCCTTCTGAAAGAGTTATGGGAAAAAATCAATAAAAAATATATATATAAGAACTTACCACTAGAATTGGAAACAACCAATAATTGTTGGCATCTGCCTCCATACCAACAAGCTGTGCTTCCTCTGGGAGCCTCATTCTCACATATTCACCTTTGACCTGTCCTGTATTGAAATCTGATTGGTTGAAATCTTCCAGCCTCTTTCTGAGTGTCAGAAGAAGTGCTGTAGATGGCTGCTGCTTTATTTTGGTTAGCATCTGGTCAGGGAATCCCCGCAGCATATTCACAACAATTTTCTTGTGATCAACACCGAACGTCCTAGTCAAATACATGCCTGGTTTAATAATATTGGGGCAATTCAAAAGAATGTACGCTGCAAAATATTTTATCACCTTTTTCAGATAATCTCTTCGTTTTTGAGTAGTACGCTTTTCATAACACTCCATCATTCTTTCGTATACATCCTTGTCTTTCACTTTAGCAATGGCTCCACCAAGAGAGGTATAAAACTTTATCACACCAAAACTAAACAACGCCAGGTCAGCCTGCGGGTTTCCAATGTTTTCGAAGCCCGAGAAAGCCTCTGCGCAGTCCTCTATCACAGCTATATTGTGTTTGCGAGCGATGTCTATCACAGGGTCAATACAGCAGTACTTGCCGTAAACATGAGCAATCAAAATGGCAACGGTTTTGTCCGTTATGAGGCTGGCAAGAAGATCCAACTTGACCGATGTTGTCTCTATACTTATGTCGACTGGTACAACCTAGAGAGAGACATAACACAGAATAATTCTATCCCTCTGTCAAGCAGGAAATTTCCTGTAACAACACAAGAAATGCCTAAGTGGCAAAAACAATGCTAAACAAACCACATTGTGAATGTTCAGTAATGTGTTTTACTATTTTAAAGTAACTATTTAGCAAACAATTAAGGTGATTTTTACCCCTGATATAGCAATTACATGTTTACCTTCTACTTCATAATGACATGTTTGAATCATGGATAACTGAAGCATTGGTGATTAGATCAGATCTAGATCAAACAGCTCAAATCAGAAGATGTCTGATCAGGGTTTCCTGTGTTTGTTCAAACAATATTTCAGCTCAGGTACTATACAGTCTGCACATGATGAAAAAGCCCCTTGTTTCACATATCATTTCAATTTCAATAAATTAATATTCATCAAGTGATTAATTTGAACATGAATATTCATGAGCTAAAGGGTTTACCATTTATCAACCAAACAGGTTGGAATTCCACTAACAATGCTTAATGCTAAGTAATACTAAGTAATACTTAACCCTTTCCCTCATATAGACTCATTTTGACACACTCAATAAGCACCACATAAAGCCTGATCTGCAGAAAACCACAGTTAAACCTTACCAAATTTAATTACAAAATCCTCATTTCCAGACCACTGAGGAGCAGTGAACAGCATAAAACCTGATCAGCCTGCGGGTTACTCGCAGGTTGATCTGGTTTTATGCTGTTTGCATAGGTCTTTTCATGGAGTCCTCTATGAGGGAAAGGGTTAAATTCTTAAATTAGGTTGAGGTTGAAACGCTTTCTGCCATACCTGTTTTAAAAATGTTCAAGAACATGACTTAGCATACATGAATTGTAACCGTAATATCTAACAATATTTGTAAAGAAATGAAATAGTTGGGTATCTTTATTAGAGAAACTAGATTAATTAAATTAGCCCTAAAGTAAGTAAGTACTACTTGGTGGAATTCAACCTAGATAATCTTTCACAGTATTGGACAATCTTACAGGTGAATAGAGAGATTGATAAGATACTTTTGAATAGCTTTTGTAGTTTTACTTTACAATCCACAAATCAACTTAACCAAAGCAATCTGTTAATCAGTCTTCAAATCATACACGGAAATAATTAACAAACATCTGTTAATCTGTCTTTAAAACATACACGGAAATAATTAACAAACATTCTTTTCCAGAGAGTCTGAGGGGACAAAATTGACATTATGATTAACGACTGTTAAAATCAGTTATTCAAGTGGATATTGGTCATTTTTTTTTTTTTTTTTTTTTTTTTTTTTAGAATATAAATTTAAATCCAAGAGGGTACTCACCTTGAGGTTATGGTGTTCTACCACACGTATCATATCTGGAATGTTGATGGCAGACATGATGACCTCTGACCCTGCCGGGAAGGCCTTAACACTGAAGTAAAGGTCAAGACCAGTACGGACAGACAGACAGGGCAGAACATGGTTCTGGTTGGCAGAATTTACCCAGAATGCCCTGATATCGGAGATGATCTTCTCTCGATCTGGCTTAACCCTGAGGCAGTTGAAGCCAGCCCTGATGAAATCCTTCCATTCCGCATCTAGAAAATTAACATATAAAGATCTGATCTTAACCCTTCACCTCATGAATATTCATGTCCACATTTAAGACTAAATTTGGAAAAATTTACTGAACACTGATCAGGGTCTAATCTGCCTGCCAAAGTGTCACAACAAGATTTTAAACCACATCAGCCCCATCTCAATTAAAAGGTATTATTTATTATTAATAATTTCTTGTGTCTTTAGATACTGTTATCAAGACAACTTAAATAAATATCTTCCTCCAAACCAACAACAAATTTAACCCAGTATTTCTTTTCCAAGCAGTATAATATTGCATATCATATATTTTCCTCAACCAACAGAATTGAAGATAGCTAGCAAAAATCATATACAGTCAAACTTGTATTAAGCAGCCACCCACGGGACGGGCCACATTGGCTGCTTAAGACAAGTTGGCTGCTTAAGATAAAATACAGTATCAGCCATTTTTGATAGTACATGTCAATGTATATATGCTTGCTTGTATGTATTTAATTTTACCTTTTTATATGTATATTATACCTATACACAAACTCTCTCTCTCCGCCCCCCCCTTTCAATTTTAATCTCTTTCTCTTTCTGAGTCTTATACCCATAACAAAGTAAATATTCAACTGATAAGCACATGTATGAATATATCAAAAATAAACATGTATCTTAAAAAAATATCAAATATGGTGGTAGTGGTTACCAATAACTGTAAGGGGAGGTAACTACTGCAGAGATGTTTGTATGGGTACCTTTCAGTGCCTACGAGATGGGTTAATCGTCCCGTACTTGGTATGGCAGCCCAATCTGGGTGTTCCAAGCATTCATCTATACAGGAACTTCCTGCTACGTAATATGTCATTGATATGTATGCTCAAGTAACCAATCAGGTTATTAACGGAAGACAAGTTGTTATGATTTTATTGAGAGTTCCCTAATTATTTTGATTGTAACTTTGATGACAAGTATTTTACTATCCATGCTAAAGTTTCCAAAATGGCAGACAGCCAGACTGACACCAGACTGATTTAGCATGTAACACTGACCTATTCCTTACACTGACGAGTACAGTAGAGATAAGAAATTAAAATCCAGATTTTTAACAACACCAAGTAGACTCTGGGTTTGACCTTTATCTTTCATATATAGCATATTATCAAACAACATTAAGCTGCATACAATCCAAAGGCAAATCCTAATACTGTCTGATAAACTTCTATTATGCCTAAACATCTGAGGCCTATATAAGATGGCTACACTTCAATCTCCAAAATGTTGTTTTTAGGTGGTGTTTCCTTGTTTTTTGGAGTGGGGGAGGGGGGGGGGGAATTGGATATTGTTCCCAATGCCAAAAAGTATTTTTTTCCCATTTTCTGAATAAATATTTCAAATCTGAGATTAAGAAGTAAAAAATCATATCAAACATGAACAACACAGGCTTGGTTCTGTTGGTTAATACTAAATCATCAACTTTGGTGTATGATTGTGTTAAGTGCAGACAAACAGATGTCCAAACTGTTAAACTGCAAACTGTTATACAACTTTAATACATGATTACTAATAAAAATCCTCCATTTCACCCAAAACAACATGAAAATTCCCAATTTCAGAGTAATGGTTATATTCTAAAATACTTTAAAAAAAAATCCCTGTGTCTGTTCCAATAAGGAAGGGAAAATCTTTCCAAAACTTTATATTTACTTTCATTGTTAAGTTAAAACTTTTGTTACTTAATTTAAATCATTAAAGGAAAAAAACAAGAGCACCACATCAGATGCCAATGCTCGTCTGTTTTACATGTCTGAGTAATGGGCATGACAACAACACTGATAACAATGAGCCCTAGCGATCATAATAGCTAGACTTTTTCTTTGAAACAGACAAACTAATTTAACCCTTTCCCTCATATAGTCTCATTTTGACGCACTCAGTAGGTACCACATAAAGCCTGATCTGCAGAAAACCACAGTTAAACCTTACCAAATTTAATTACAAAATCCTCATTTCCATTCCACTGAGGAGCAGTTTTCTGCTGTTCGCATAGATCTTTTCATGGTGTCCTCTATGATGGAAAGGGTTAAAAGCAATCACATTGTAAAATCCGTATAAGCACTAACTTTATATATTTCAGTGTACCGGGTATATCACAAATCCAAACTTAACTTATATTTGCCCACCAATCCTCCAAATTTTCAGTGTTTCACTCTGAAATTTCTCAAAATGGAAAAGCTAAGCCTTCATCTTAAATTTGGCTGAATAAGCCCTAAAAACTGACACCTTTGATTTCCCCTTTACCTCATGAATATTCATGTACAAATTTATGACTTGATGTATATCAATTAACTGAACATAAAATGATGTAAGAAATCATTAATTTTTCTTTGCCAAATAGACTGTGTAGAAACTGAGCTACAATATCATATGAGCAAACAGAGGAGACCCTGATCAGATCAATTAATAGCCAATATGTCTATATGAATTAAGGGCATTAATAAAACAAGAATAAGACATTACCTATAAAAACACATGTGTATGGTACAATAGTGTCCATTGCCTTCTCTTCCTCAGCATCCTTTCTTGTGGCATCTGCTTTCATTGGAACTCAGCTGAAAATATAAAACAAAAATCAGCTGAAAGACTTTTAAAATCTTTTGGACAAAATCATGGTTAATACATAGGATAATTAATAATTGATTTTAAAATTCAAATAAATGTGCTAAAGCAAAATGTTATATATTAATAAATCTCCAGTATTTAACTATATCCTTTGCACCTGTAATGTAGTGAAACAGGTAAAAAAATTGTTGCCTCAGAAACGAGCCAATCTTTACAGTGAATGCCTGTAATGTATTTAAATAGGTAAAAATTTTCTCTCCTCAAAACCTCAGACCCCATGTTAGTGTAGGAACCCTGAAAATAATCAATTTCAGAAAAATAATCACCAAATTGATGTATCTAATTTAAAAAGTTTTTTTTTAAAATGACTTAAAATGTAATCTGATATTCAGGTTATATAAGCATTTCCATTTGTTTATTTAAATTTTCAATTTTCTGGAGGTAAAGGATTTATTGAATTTAATTAGAAAAAAGTAAATGAAAACGTAAATTTGCAAATCTTAATCAAAAATTCAAATTTCCTGAATTTTTAAATTGATTAAAATCACTTTTAGCAAGTTTGGATGTTTATTTTAATACTGCTGTGATTTACCAATTGATAGATCATTTGAATAAACTATTAAAAGTAACTGATTATATTGATTATCTTTGAATTATTGATCATTACTGATTGTATTATTTTACGCATTTTTATGTTACAGGTGTTTTATTTAACCCTTTCCCTCATAGAGGAAACCATGAAAAGACCTATGTGAACAGCATAAAACCAGATCAGCCTGCGAGTAACTCGCAGGCTGATCAGGTTTTATGCTGTTCGCTGCTCCTCAGTGGTCTGGAAATGAGGATTTTGCAATTAAAATTGGTCAGGTTTAACTGTGGTTTTCTGCAGATCAGGCTTTATGTAGTACCTATTGAGTGCGTCAAAATGAGTCTACATGAGGGAAAGGGTTAACAAAATCGAATTACATGCTTTACTGATCTACCACCTGTGACATTGAAAACCATATTTTTAACCATTATCAATGTTAGTCTGATTAATATTTTTTGTTATACCAAAATTGTTAACATTTGTAAGCGCCCTGTACGGTGCATTAAAGCCTTTACATGTTTTCATACGCTTCAGTAGTTAAATTGTGTCCACAAATGAAGGTTAATATGTTCAGTGCTGAAAAACAGCGACAACCAGAAAAACGTTTTTGTGTTAATTCATTGTATATTTTTAAAACGTCCGGTTTTAAACCAAAAAAGGAAAAAGGCCTTTAAGATTTTTTTCCCTTTTCCAAACCCTGCGCAAAGGATATTGGCTGACATTATTAAGGTCATCCATTCATCACCAAGATCATGGTCCATCAACGCTTAAAAAAGACTTAAGTGCAGATGCAAGCATCCACTGACTTGGAATAATAGGCTCAGAGTTTATAAAGGCTTGCATTTACTATAAAATTCTCATGATCATTTGATGGCCAATGATCACAATTTAATGATGAATGAATGACCTACACAGATCCATTTCATTAATCCTCTGCCTACATTACACAATGACATGTTAAAAGCTAAATTAGTTATTGCTTTGCATCCAAAACAGCCATTGGTTTCACAATGTATCATATGCACCATGATAATGTTAGACTGTACAGTATTAGACAAAAGGGCCAAGATGGCCCTAGATCGCTCACCTGAGAAAAGTATCATTCATTGCCTGTACAAAACAGATTGCTTAAGAATAAAGATGATGAGGTGAAACAATGTTCAGGAATTTTCTGACCCCATCCACAAAAGATATCATCATGACAAACATTCTGCCAAAGTTTGAGGATGATTGGACCAAAAATGTTGCCCTCAGAGTATAAACAAGATTTTTCTAAGATTTGACCTACTGACCTACTTTTCTGTCCAGCCCCACCCATTTTCAAACTGGTTTGAGATATCATCATGACAAACAATCTGACCAAGTTTGAGGAAGATTGGATCAAAATTGTGGCCTCTAGTGTGTAAACAAGATTTTTCTAAAATTGACCTACTGACCTACTTTTTGATCCAACCTGACCCATTTTTGAAAGGGTTCAAGATATCATCACGACAAACATTCTGACCAAGTTTGAGGAAGATTGGATCAAAATTGTAACCTCTAGTGTGTAAACAAGATTGTTCTAAAATTTGACCTACTGACCTACTTTTTGATCCAACCTGACCCATTTTCGAAAGGGTTCAAGATATTATCAAGACAAACATTCAGACCAAGTTTGAGGAAGATTGGATCAAAATTGTGGCCTCTAGTGTGTAAACATCAAAGTTGTTGACGGACGATGGACAATCAAGTATCCCAAAAGCTCACCCTGAGCTATGCTCAGGTGAGCTAAAAACCAGTCAATACCTTCACAGCTGACTGATGTAACAAAACAACCAAGATCATTAGCATGAGTATACGTAGTCTATAAATATTGACCTGATGGTAGACACCCAGTGGGTTAATAAGACATTTTGAGATTTGTCGGACATTGAACTCTTACCAAGCTTCGTTTGTGACTAGTCTATTCCAAAATGGCCAGTACTTTGCACTGCAATTCTATTTTCTTATTTCCATAAAAAAATAATAAAATCTAAAATTTCAAAACTTACCCGTTTAAAAAGGCTTGTTCATAAAAAAGGTAATTCAAGTATAATCCAGTAATCATATAAACTGATATTCTGCCAATATTGTGCTTTCCATTCCTTCCTTGCATGGACCATATGTCAACTTATAATAATATCCATACAATTATTTTATAGGAGATTTGACCAGTGTTCATTTACCGCAGGACCGCTGTTACTGCAACCGTATTGTCCAGCAAGCTGGCCAGTCAACCAAACAAAAAACCTTATTCAGCTAGAAGGAGTCTGCAAGAATGGCAGTAGGCCACTTTAAAATGAGGTATTCACATCTAATTAAGTACATCTGGAAAACACACATTGGGAGAATCGGATTGGCTGGATTAATGGTACCTAGTGTGGCAATATCTCTTTTCTGAATGTAACATCTGTCTAAGCTAGTTAACATGACGCTAAAACAGATATATCCCTGCCCTGAATGTTTGTCAGAGACTGTTGAACTAAGGAAGCTATTGAAAGCAAGGTTCATGTACATATGTTTGTAAGAGGTTTGTACAGCTTCTCACTGGTTTAAAACCGATATGCATATTCATTTCGTGGTGGTTTGGCATCATGTTAATTTGCAAATTCTATAATTATGGTATGAAATATTATACTGTGACTAGAACTATCCCTAATAAAGTTAATAACCCTTCATCCACCTGGTCTTCTTGTAAAATAATTGTAGCAAATGTATCCATGTTTAATAATTTTAGAAAACTAAGAAAAAGAATATCAAAAAAAATAACAAGCATTGTACCATCATGACATGTATCTCAAATTGTAACCTGATGCAGAAGGGAGCCCTGTGCTGTAGTCACATTTAAGCAGAAAATGTCACATTGAATTTTCAATAAAGTCACTGTAATAGAATAAATGTCACATTGATTTTCGTGGAATAATTCAAAAGTCATGCCAAACGTCACAATTAACAAAAAATATGTCTCAGTTGCAAGAGATGCACTGTTTTATACAGATCCTGGCCAATAAAAAAAGCTAGATCAGTTTAACCCTTTACCTCATGAATATTCATGCACAATTATGACTTGGTGAATTAATTAACTGAATATTAATTTATAGACCAAACTTAAAATGGTATATGTAACAATGGAATTTACTTACTTTGTCATGTGAGGAATCTGAATTACAATATTGTATGAACCAAAAGAGGAGACCTTCATCAAACAGTTCCTGGAAGGAGCTGTCTGATCTGGGTCTGCTCTGTTTACCTATGCATCAAAATGAGTCTCTATATACAGAGATTTATTTACAAACTTTGCTGCACAAGTCCTGGGACTCGCCAGACTAAAAATAAAAATAAGAGTCCCCATACAGAAAGTATGCATTCTACTTAATTTTAAAAGTATTTTCCTATATTTTATGCATCCAGTGGATGCACTGATATTAAAACATTGCATCTTGGATGCAGATGCAAAGGTAAAAAAATCACTGTAAATATAAGGTAATTTAGGTTTAAAGCATTCCTTAGTCTGGACACATTTGAAAGGTAAAAGTTAAACCTGATCTGCCTGCAAGTTACTTGCATGCTGACCTAGTTTTAAAACTGTACATAGTTCATTTTCCTTTATCATATGACATTTGTGTTTTCTTGGTTGTTCTATGATTCTCAGTATAAATGTATATGAAGATCTAAGTGAGATATTAATGAACTAACTGCATATTGTTTTAACAATTGATCTTCTACCTGAGACACAACAAAAGCTGTGTATTGTTTTCATAACAAAACAATCGTTCTGCTATACAAATAAATCAATACAGCAAACTCTTTATTTCAGGAGAGCTATTAAGGGAATGACCGTAATACTTGTTCAGGTACATGTATACGACCAGCATGAAACTGATTGAGAGCTAAAGTTAAACTCAGTTCACTTTTCATCAACTTGTTAAAACTAAAACTGTAAAACCTGTCCTGCAAATTGTTTTCTGTCATACACCTGTATGGCTATTTCTGAATCAAAGATAGTGTTAATAGGCTTACCAAAGTAGTAAATTAACATAACTAACATAAATCAAAGCCATATTCAACAGAGACATGAAACGGTGCAAAATAACATTTTTTCTCATTACAATAAGACAACAACAGGTGAACGAAATTTGAACGAAGTTTTGCTGAGTTCTTCAACATCTTGCAGACGTTAAACAGACAGACGCTTTACAGTTATCACTGAAATTGAACTGCAATCTAATGAGAAACATACATATTGGCTTAGTCGAAGAGAAAACTCAGAACATTTATAACTGATATGAGCATTTTTACACATCTCATGTTATCTCACAGTCACATGATCATACACATAACTTAATGAGAATTTCTCTTGATTTTCAGAGTTGTGGATCTAAACCTGCAAAAATAATGTATACCTTCAAGATTAACAAATCCTTGTGCTAGTGCTAATGTTTGCTATTACAATTTTTAGCCAAGTATTTTGTTCTCATAGTTTTTTCTTCATGAGATGTATAAAATTGATTTTTTATTCTGTTAATTAAGACAAAAGGATGCTTCTTCGATAATACTGTCTTAGAAGTTTTACTTTGATAGTTTTTATTTTAGCCTACTATTTGAAGGGTATGATTATTTGTATGTTAAATCTGAGTTAGTTTAGATTACTTTAACTGAGTAATAATTTATGATCTATTTCCATGAAAAAGGCAGGGCTCAAATTTAATATTTTTTTCCACTTGCAAAAAAAAGTGGTTTAAAACATAACTGGCAAACTTTTTTTTTCCACTCACATTTTGCAGAAAATGCAAGTGTTAATTTTGAGCCCAGACTCTATTTTAAATTTGTCAACCAACTCCTTCTCACATTTTCTTCACTGTCTTAATCGTCAGTGTGTTAGATCTATGTGTTTTCTTCGGAATGTCGATTTTAGATTCTGTGCAAACTTCACATCACAATATGTAATAAACAAGAGGCCCATGATGGCCCTAAATCGCTCACCTGAGATAAATAGGTTGACCCAAGGAACATCTGTACCAATTTATTTTAAAATCTGGCCAGTAGTTTTGAAGAAGATGATTTTTAAAGTTTTCATATTTTTTTTCTTTTTGTTGCCATGGCAACCAGAGTTCTATATGGATCAAGTTTATTTTAGGAACTTTTGTGAAGGTTGACCCAAGGATCATTCCTGCCAAATTTAATCAAATTCTGTCCAGTGGTTTCAGAGGAAATGTTGATTAAAGTTTTCCCTATATACATATAAGGCAAATAAGCCCCGCCCCTGGCGGCCATGTTTTTTACGGATCGGAAAAATTTTAGCAACTTTGGTAGAGGTTGACCCAAGGAACATCTGTACCAATTTATTTTAAAATCTGGCCAGTAGTTTTGAAGAAGATGATTTTTAAAGTTTTCATTTTTTTTTTTCTTTTTGTTGCCATGGCAACCAGAGTTCTACATGGATCAAGTTTATTTTAGCAACTTTTGTGGAGGTTGACCCAAGGATCATCCCTGCCAAGTTTAATCAAATTCTGTCCAGTGGTTTCAGAGGAGATGTTGTTTAAAGTTTTCCCTATATACATATAAGGCAAATAAGCCCCGCCCCTGGCGGCCATGTTTTTTTACGGATCGGAATAATTTTAGCAACTTTGGTAGAGGTTGGCCCAAGAACATCTGTACAATTTATTTTAAAATCTGGCCAGTAGTTTTGAAGAAGATGATTTTTAAAGTTTTTTTTTTTTTTTTTTTTTGCCTGGCAACCAGAGTTCTACATGGATCAAGTTTATTTTAGCAACTTTTGTGAAGGTTGACCCAAGGATCATCCCTGCCAAGTTTAATCAAATTCTGTCCAGTGGTTTCAGAGGAGATGTTGTTTAAAGGTTTCTCTATATACATATAAGGCAAATAAGCCCCGCCCCTGGCGGCCATGTTTTTTTACGGATCGGAATAATTTTAGCAACTTTGGTAGAGGTTGACCCAAGGAACATCTGTACCAATTTATTTTAAAATCTGGCCAGTAGTTTTGAAGAAGATGATTTTTAAAGTTTTCATTTTTTTTTCTTTTTGTTGCCATGGCAACCAGAGTTCTACATGGATCAAGTTTATTTTAGCAACTTTTGTAGAGCCTCACCCAAGGAACATTCCTGCCAAGTTTCATTAAATTCTGTCCAGCGGTTTCAGAGGAGATGTCGTTTAAAGCAAATTGTTGACGACGGACGACGACGGACGCCGGACGAAGGGCGATCACAAAAGCTCACCTTGAGCACTTTGTGCTCAGGTGAGCTAAAAAAAAAACTGGATATCTTTCATTCTGACATTGTTCCATTGATGATCGAAATCAGCATCAGACGTGTTTTCATTGGAAACCGGGACTAGTGTAAAAAAAGGCTTCCATGGTCATAAAGAGGGTATATATGGATAACTTTTATTGATTGAAAATTACATTAATATTGTAATTTTAAACTTAAATAATTAGAATCATAATTAGAAAATAAAGCGGTACCAAGTATCAATATTCATTAGGGGAAATTTTAATTGAAAACAGCATATGTTTTAACATATATATGTGTTTGTGTGTTGTGTAACGTAGTTTACAGACCGGACCCGCGTTTGATACTAGTCATACAACAACTTACTGGTGTAAATTTTGCTTTTGATTTTAAAAACAAGCGAGGATTGTTTAGTTTTGATGATGTTATTGATAATGTTATTGAAATTATCTCATTTTGACATGTTTAAGAAAATGTTTAAGCCAAAATTTTCACTCGCAAAAAAATGCTAGTAGTTTAAAACATAACTTGCAGACTTCATTTTCTACTCGCATTTTGCAGAAATGCGAGTGTTAATTTTGAGCCCTGAAATAGGTACATTGTCTGCCTTTGTAAAGCAATGCATTGAAACTCAAGGCCACAATTAGACAGTGTAAAAGGTGTACACATATAGATGGGGGATGATACACAACATAATTTTCAAAATCCACCAATGATAGGTAATTATTTATCAATGCACAAGACAACTTAGTATAAAACATTAAAAGAAATGTCACAGTGTGAGAAAAATGTGCAGTCTGACCAGGACTAAAGCCCCCAGCCTTTTGCTTACAGGGTGAATACTGAGCTACCCTGCCACTTACATACACTGTTCCGCTATTGTGAGTTATTGATACCATGAAAGACGCCACCCCCCACCCCACCCTAAATTGATCTTGGGATACTCAGCTAAAGAACATGGTAAGTGATGTGGCTACAATTACACTGGTCACAAAGTCGTCACCTTTCTGTAGCTGTATTTGACATCTATCCATGACCATGTAATCTCTTGATTACTTAGTAACCAACCCTTATCATAGATTATTGATAAGGTAGGTGTAGAATTGAAGTTTTTTATAAGAAGTCACATTATTCTGACACCAAGGCAACCAGTCCTGCAACTACCCAGTCCCTTATATGCAAGCGCCTAGCAAGGGAGCTATAATAGTACCATTTTTTACGACCTTGGTATTTTGCGGCTGGGGATCGAACCCAAAACCTTTCGCTCCCAAGACGGATTCTAGTTGTGGGCGGACCAGAGTTTTGTAAACTTAACTCTCTAACTTTTGGATTTGGTGTGGTAATGTTTCTTTTGCGGAAGCCAAGTGTATTGTTTGCATTGGTTGTAATTCTGGAAATATGTTGATTGAAGCCGAGGTCGGAGGTGAAATCGACACTAAAGTATTTAGCTGAGGAGACTGGTTCCAGGGCCTTGTCATGGAGGTAGTATGTGTTTCTGATTACAGATTTGCTACGGGATGTGTGCAGCACCTGACATTTTGATGGATTGAACTCCAAGTCATATTTTCTCCCACTCCTCCAGTTGTGAAAGATCAGACTGCAATAAAAGGAGTCGGACAGCGAATTTATGGTGAATGTAAATGGCAGTATCGTCACAAAAGGACAAACTTGTGATTTAAAAACTGCAGATGGTTATTCATTAATGTAAATGAAAAAGCAGAGAGGTCTGAGAACTGAGCCTTGAGGTACTCTGGATCTAACAGGGACTTCTGAAGAGGATTCTTCATCACAAATTACTGTCTGGGATCTGTTTAGAAGGAAAGATTTAATCCAAGCCAGAATCTGAGTAAGGGCCTTTTTTACCCTTCTTTGCAGTAGCCAGTTACCGGCAACTTCCCCAAGCCATACAACCACTTTTTTTCCCCAAAAATATATCCTCCAAAACTTCCCCTCCCTCAGAAAAACATCCCCATGAAATTGTATTATGAATGACGGTAAAAAAGAAATCAACAACGCATGAATTTTATTTTTGTGAATTACCTAAGCAGTCAGACTGGTTATCAGTATTGCTCACGTGGATATACGCTGGACTGAGAAAAATCGCTAAGCAGTCTACGACACGACTTTCACCTGTGTATTTCTCAGTAAGGGCAGTTTTGATAGTTGACACTTCAGTGTTGAAGGGTTGAGCAGGTTTTCAGCAAATTACACTGATTGTATGGGTGAATGAAGGATACATATGAAGAAAGTAATTCCAAGTCATGTTTCAAAACATTGCACTAGTCTTTGCATCCAAATCTCAGCCACAGGGCCTTTTTACCCTTCTTTGCAGTAGCTGGTTACCTTTAGCCCGTTTATAGATTTTTTTTAAAGATTACTGATCTACATAATAAAAAAATCCCCAAAATTGTGAAAATTGCAGTTTTTTTTCCCATAAAAAGGGCTAGGGCGCCTTCACCAAAACTGTAAAAAAGGCCCTGCGAGGGCAGACACCATACTCTTGGACAGTAATATCAGATATCGATCAGTATGAGATCAGTCTGTTTTCCTGATGAGATTTTTTTTTTGTAAGGTTGTCTATGAATTTAAGTAATTGTGTCTCACAGGACCTACTTCCTCTGAATCCATGTTGTAGTTCATACAGGATGTTATTTTGGGAAAGATGATTTGATAGATGAGATGCAACAATGTGTTCTAATGTGTTGCATAGGATACATGTCAATGAGATAGGATGGTAATTTGCTGGTTCTGATTTGTCGACTTTTTTTAAAATGGGACTGACAAATGCTTTGGTCCATTCACTTGGAAGTTCACCAGAGGACAGTGATTTCTGAAATAATGTTGTAACAATGTCAAGAATTTCAATCATGTCTAGTCCTACAGCTTTGATTACCTTTAGGTTTGCAAACATTTTTGAATACCGCTTTCTCAATACATACATGTTGTTTTTTACACTGCAGAATCCCATGGTTTGCCTTTCACAGCGGAAGTTAATCACTTTTGAACAATCTGCTCCGGTTATAGATTAATAACAACTGTCAACTGTGACATTTATCATCAATAGTATAAATGAAAAATGTTAAGAAATGTTGAAAAAAACGTTTGGTATGTACACTTAAAATGGCCGTAGGGGGCGTGGCATAAGTACTAATGTTCCGTAGATTTGGGGTATTTTTTTAATTGAAACAGAAATAAAATATCACAGTTCGACGGCTTATTCTATAGGACTAAACATGACTTCATCTTTGACTTAAAAATGCGCAGCCTCAGGTACAGGTAACACCATAACTAAATTCAAAATTGTAATCACCTTCATTCTATCGCTGAGTTCCTTCACACGTTGCACGATGCAAATTTAATGCATCTTACCACAAATTTCATTGATTCAATGTTTACGTGTCGCTATCTCTGTAGTGGTGACCCAATTGCGTTGCAGCGTGACACCGGTTATCAACACAAACAAGGAAGTATGATTGATTTTTAAAATGAAATGCAGCCATGCGTGAAGAACAAGGGGAGGCAACTCTGAGAATTTAGGTTACTATATCCTCTCAACTTATACACGTTTCGTGCGGGTGAATTTTCAAAATAAATAAATAAATAAACCATCAACGGAGCATCAACGGAGCATCTAAAATCACGAAGATATATTGTGATGTTTAAAATCTCTTTTAAAATAGATGAAATAAAATTTCTTTATTTATTCAACATTGTTGTCAAATGAGCAAAGATCAATGGTAACGTAGGGCTAATATACTCAATATGCAAAAGAACATATTACTACAGAATAAAATATGATCTAATACTAATCACTTCTCTAACTTTCATACCATTTTAAGCAAAGTCCTACATTTCATCATTATGCCGTAATAAATGTACATATAACATATGTTTTCCCTTCCACAATACAGCCACTGTATGCATGCATCATAGACATATTCAGCACAGGGGCTCGAAGTTGCATGGGGCGATTCATTTCGTACTTAACGGTAGCATTAGCATTAAAATAGGAAAGGGAGGACACTATTTTCGGCTATTTTATGAATATCGCATTTTCGGCAAATAAAGATTAATAAAATGGTCCATACGCATTTGAAATGAATAGATATATAGAATCGTGTCGTTTCCCGTGTTGTTTTTACTCTTATAAATGACTAACAAGTGTTTTGAGACGGCGTTAGCCGTCTTATGCTGAAGAACAAAATCAGGCCTTGCTAATTTGCATATTTTCCACAACAATTTTAACTGTACCTCTTCGCGCTTAGTGTGGATGCATGCAATGCGATTCTGTACTAACGAATACGAGTGGAATATGTTACACAGACGTTTAAATCATAACCGTAACCGCTTTTTGTGTGTTATTGTTTGTTAACATGTTTTCTTTTGCCATTATTTTGCACTGGAAGCATCAATTTTAAGCGTGAAAAAAATATCCGTGAAATTTCTTAAGCAGAACAGCAACCCATCTTACGTACATGAAGATATACTCCTGTAAAAAGAAAAAGTAGTGCATGTAATTGACCTAAAGTAGTCCACACAATATTTTGCATGATGGCGAGTTAGGTTCCTCCCAGGGCATTTCATAACGTTGAAATAGATAGGCAAACATTCTAGTATCTTAAATAATCAAATACCTGGTCAATTTCTACACATACAAAACAACAGATAGAATTCGCTAGCACTAGAGAAAGAGAATGACCTACTTAGGTATGCAGCTCTTTATGAATGAAAGGTTCATGACATTTACTCCGGATTATTATGTTACAAACAGAACTTCTGTAGCAACAGCGGATGGAGTTTTTGTCGTCATGTGACTGCTTCAATAACTTCAGAAACGCTGGGTTTAGAATGTTAATTCCGTCGCCGTCTCTCAGCGCATTGTGCGCTTTGATTAACAATGTGTCAACACCGGTCTTGTGCTAGCTAGTGACGTCACAGTCTCTGTTTATAGTTTGGTGTTTTTAATGTCCCAATCGAGATTGACAACAGTCGGAACCGGCTACTTCCGGTTTCTTTTCTAATGAATAAAATGTAAGCGCTTATTGGTCAATATATTTCAATCAAATACTGTGTAAGCAGGTATGACTTCCCTGTACCTTCTTGCCCGACAATGATTACATTGCGCCCACTTTCGATCGCGTTGTTTATGCTATTCTGGACCTCCGTAACTTAATGAAGTTTTCCCTGGAAATGTCAGCTTCGTTTACATTTTGATTGACCAATAAAAACTTACCTTTATATTCACTTCTAAAGAAACCGGAAATAGGTTTCCCCGGCTCTTGTCAAGCTCGATTGGAACAATATTTAAATTAACGATATTATCGTTACAAGGGCAAAACTACCTCATTTACGTTTAGGAATTTCTGAATTTATTCATTTAAAACACGTACAACCTGATCCAATTTAAATGTTGAATTTCGTTATAAACGCGTTTTTCCAAATTTGGTCTCAAACCAGTAATACAGTATGTATTAACCATTTGCCTTTCCATATTTTGATATACATGTAGATTTCTAATGTAGCTAGCTTGCATTGTCGGACGTCCTACTTATCGCAACCCCAAAACATAAAATGTATTTTCGCTGTTTACGAGCATTTGTTTAACACAGCTAAACAATGTTAAGAATATATATATACATGTAAATCCATTATTTAATATACATATAGTATTAAATAGTAATATTAACGACATTCGTAAAATGTATTTATAATACGATCGACGTGCAATTTAGTCTAGACCAGATACCTATATCGCACATGAATTATTGTTAACTTGTACATGTTTTTTTTGTTTGTTTTTTTGTGTCCATGGTTGTACCCCTTTACTAAATAATTAAGATATTGTTTAAAAATATGATATTTGATATACCCACATATTCACTGCTATCAACTGCTCTGCCTAAGCAGGACCTCTCTATATACAGTATTAAGAGGCCCTGACATAAGATACTCACTAACGTTAAATGTTGCTCAAAATTTATAGAAGAACTGTTATTAACTTACTATATAGATGTGTAAACAGTGAGCGGAAATAATAATCTCCCTGGATTTCAGTAGTTGTGAATAGAAAATCCGTTGTATCTTATCAGTAGCACTATCGCGCATTTGTAGCATATATATATATATATATACACACACATATATTACAGGACATCACGAACAGCTAGCGGTCCCGAAGTAACTGGCCTAGTGACACTATTTAAACTGTTGTGGCGATCTTGGGACTGAATTTACGTTTGGTTTACACCATAACATTTTTTTTAACAATAAATGTAAAATATATGCTTTTTTCATTATTCAGGTAAACAAGATTTTAATATGTAATAATTTTAGAACCAGATAACAGGACCAGGCTTCGTCTCTTTGTATATACAGAGTCCCTGGTTGGATTCAAACACAAACGATTTAAACTTGCAGCTTTGTCCATTTTTTTTCTAAGCAAACTTGTTCTGCTAGAAGGTAAAAACGTTGTTTAAAATGACAAGTGCATGTTTCCGAAAAATATTACGCACGTGTGTGTGTGTGTGTGTGTGTGTGTTTGAGAGAGAGAGAGAATCGATACCGATTGAAATGAAAGAGAGAGAAAGTATATTTATTTAAAATCAATATCGTTAATTACGGTGATATTACGAAAAGCTACGCACGTGTCTTACATATGGTACAATTATGTATTAGGGGCGTCTTGCTTGGTAGAGCAATACTGCGGGTCAGGGGGCTGCTGGCTGGAATCCCCGTCGGGGTCCAAGACTATTTCACTACCCTCCTAGACGCTATATACTGGTCCAACCCAAGAGCCATCGAGAATTAGTTTAAGTTCCCAGATCGGCATGAAATTTAAGTTTTAACGTAAACTACTGAAAACGATAATTTTTCGTTGACATTACATTTCGTGGAATATCCTATTATGTCAAATTCTTTGGTATGTAAATATGCGGACTTCTGTTCTATATAACAAGAGGCTTAATTAATAAACTGTTTTATTCGTGGATATATAGTCATCCACGAAATCGACGACAATATGTCTCCCACAAAAATAAATGATCACACATGCAGTACTTAGTAATTACATGAATAAAAGCATACCTCGTTTGATTGGAAAATCACTCTCCATTTAAATGTGCATGTAGTAGAAATCATAAACTTCAAACTATGTCATTGTTTCTACAATATATCTATTTTGCTTAATTTCATATTCATACAAGTGGATCCATCAATATTTGGCTATTGTTAAGAAGAAAAGTCTTTAACCGCTTATAAAATATTTCCCCAATATATTTGTATGACATCTGAACTTCCCTGATAAGTTATTAAACACTAAGAGGTACATGTATAGAGGTCGTACTGGTTAGATCCAGGCAGAGATCTAGAGAATTTATACGGGGCGCAGTGCTGTCGGTGGGTGATCCTAGAGAGATCATTGATATTTAATTCAATCATCATCATCATCATCATCTTTGTTGTCGTCATCATCATCGTTTCTGATTCATTGTGGACATTGATAGGTCTTTCCTTTTGCATTTATTTCCTCTTCCACGTTGACGTACAGAAACTCTTCAGAAGTCACACAAAATCTGTGGCCAATAAATTCAAAGTTATCAGCGATGAATTTCAATAGAACAGTTTTCTGTTTTACAATATTCAAATATAGACACATCCATTTGACAAAATCATGTGTTTCACAAATTTAGGGTGACTTCAATGTTGGAAAGAATCTATTAAAGACATTTCAGTGGACAATAGAAGACAACAGATCGCTTCTGTAGAAATGTCTTGATAGATTCAATCTGTAGAATTGAATCAGGTCAGTTCGTTTACCGGATTTAACGTTCCACCGACAGTATTTCAGTCATTTGGAGACGATGTCTACTTGAGACAGATATATAGTGCTGCCTCACTACAGTATCCCGCCGAAGAAATGTGGCATGATACCTCACCCATTCACATTATCCCGACAACGGGCCAACCAGTCCTGAAACGACCCTTATATACTGAACGCCGAGCAAAGGAGCTAAACCCGTGCCATTTTTTACGATTTTGGTATGTCGTGGCTGGGGACCGAACCCACGACCTCCCGCTTCCAGATGCTCAAACCACTACGGTAAATAAAGTTTGTATTCCCGACTTTAAAGTTTTATTCAACATGAATCAGTGCAGTATTTCGTCAACATTTTTGAAATGAACTTGAAGAAAAACAATGTCTGAGAGACAATTTAATCACCACCGATCAACCACTGGCGTAGCTTTCTTAGGACACTCTAAGCCAAGGCCTTCGCGTCATTTCGAGATATCTAAAAAGGAAAAAAAATGCCTTAGAAACGTGCGATATTAGGGAATTTTTGGCCCTAGGTATGCGGGAAAACGCACCTACGAGTGATTCTTTCAGGATTCGAACCCTCAGAGTGATGGTAAGTCAGCAACTTAACCCGCTCAGCCACGGAGGCTCGATGCCGATCTGTAATCGTGAGTTTAATAAAAGTACATTTAGAATACTAGTAAATGCACGATTTCCATCGACAATCAGTAAACATGTGTTTCACATAGCCTAAACGTATATTCATCAACACGGACATAAATTTGCATTGTTTAATACCACTATCAATAATACAATTCAATGTACTTCATGCGATGTTAAAGATAAGGAATATAATGCAAATACTGTATTAAGTGTCACTGGATTTTTTTTCGATGACTACACGAATACCGTTAATCTACGAAGGTACGAATTCACTGTGGTTCAGTGGTAACGTTGACAACTGCAAATCCGAGGATTGTGGGTTCAACTCCCGTTGGGTGCAAGATTCTTTCTTCATGGCGCCAAGCACTGGTCCAATCCAGAGACCGTCAAAATTTGTTTCCACAGCGAGGGAACTTTAATAAATATGAATTAATCTCAGACAAAGACCAAGGTCACTGAAATTGTATGGGGACCCTGCCAGACCCACGATTTAGATCCGCCGTATTTAATCCTGTTTTATCCAGTGAACTATTTATTTACATACTTAAATAGTTTAATACGTCATCAAACGATATATGTGTACGAAGAATAGAAGAAGTAAAGTTCAATACAACTGTGACTTTCGTAATTTGCTTGCATTTTATCCACTACATTTGCAAGTAAATTAGACTTTTCATTAGTTTATTTTTATTCCGATGACCAGTTTCGTGCCATTATCACTTTGCTTAGCCAAGACCGGCATTAGGTTTCGGTGTTTCATAGACCAAATTGTGTTTTCCCTATCAGCTTGTGCCAAAATGTGAGAGTGTGTTGATTATTGTAGTTGAGAAATCTACTTTGATCTCATTTCAACTGTATATAATTCACTTACATTACGAATATTAAGATATCGAAGATGAAATATTTTTTAAAAATATATTCAGCGTTGGTGGACTTGACTATTTGAGTTTACCGTCGCTTCGATAGTATATTTCAGTCATATAGCGACGTCCAGCTAATTACAGGTGGAGGAAGACCCCGAATGCACGGAGGCATCCAGGTAGAACCACCGACCTACTGCAAGCCAGCTGGATGGCTTCCTCACATGAGTGAATCCGAATGACCCTGCCGAATTTCGAACCCACGCGGTGAGGGGCTGAGTGAGTGTTAAAGTCAGCGACTTTACCCTCTCGGCCACGGAGGCCCCGGCGTTGGTGGAATGATCACATATAAACACATGTATAACAATCAAAAAGCACCGCACTTCTTAGTGTCATAAAGTATACTGCACAACATTAGATACGCAACATTCATTAGATGATCTGACTTTTGGTTTTAATTTTATCATTACAATTGATGGTATAATATTTAGTTTTACAATTGTTTTTGATATAGATCAATATACTTGATATTAACAGTACAAACGGGGGAAATATGAGTACATGGTAGCTTTTACAAGGGTCTCAAAATTGTCACATAAACTTTTTCACGAAGTTTCACTATATTTAACCAATGAAATGATATGAACGGTAATCTTCTGTTTAAAGATTTTGATTGGTTTATTATGTAGGCCAATTTTTGACAAAAATATTTGCAAACTATCAAATGGAATGTCTAGTAAAAAATATGAATACCCAGTGCCCAAATATAAATGAGAATATTTGCCCCATCAAGAAACTGCAAACCTTCAAAGCATAGTGATCAGAAAATAAAATAAAAACTCTACCTGTTGAACAAAAACCTTTTCCTGTTATCCATCACTTACAGTCTCTGACCTTGGGTCAAGGTCGCGATATGCCTTTTGAGCTTGTAACCTTGACCTTGAGCTAATGACCTTCAGTCAAGGCCACTCCTTGTTATATCTATTTCTCTACCTCATACAGACACGTTTTGAGAATTGGCAAATAGAGGAGACCCAGATATCACTTTTGCACATTTTGGTTTTCTCTAATTATATTGTATAGCCAACTAGGTCAGCTCTAGTTGCTTATACAAAATCGTCACAATCTGCAAAGTCAAGAAAACTCATTTGATACACATACCATTTAAAATTCTGTAAATTCATGTTCATCAAGTCATAAATTTGTACATAAATATTCATGTAAAGGGATAAGTAACCTTTATGTCAAGTTGTCCACCTTGAAAATGGTTAGACACCGAGTAAAAATTCCACTTAAACTCTGAATACTTTATTTTTATTTTTTTTTACAATCTGTAGCTTTCATATTGGCGAAAATTATCGTCATAAATCATACATTCGGAAATCATTAGATAATGAAAATGTTTCAAAATTAACAAAATAATAATCTAATTATAGGTGGTATATGTCATAGAAAGTTTCAAATCAACATAAAGCTTATAAGAACAACACAAATTTCAATAAAATTCCAGGAATTGTTTCTTTTGAGAAACAAAGCTATATAAATGTAAAATAAGTTTGTTATTTGAGGAAAAAATGTCATTTTTTGGTGAAACTACCTGTAAGAGGTAGTAAATTTACCCCCAAAAGATCACTGTCAACTGAGACTTTTTTTTCATTTTTGCACATACTGGTTTTCTCTTAACCCTTTCCCTCATATAGACTCATTTTGATGCCCTCAATAGGTATCACATAAAGCCTGATTTGCAGAAAACCACAGTTAAACCGTACCAAATTTAATTACAAAATCCTCATTTCCAGACCACTGAGGAGCAGCGAACAGCATAAAACCTGATCAGCCTGCGAGTTACTCGCAGGCTGATCTGGTTTTATGCTGTTCGCATAGGTCTTTTCATGGTTTTCTCTATGAGGGAAAGGGCTAATCTAGTGGTATAGTACAGCCAACTTACTTTTTCATGTATGCTTACTGTTTTGTGGTTAGTGTGTGAAGTACTGAAAACTGGTATTTTAAGCCATCATTAAAATGTGTTTGCTTTTAGATGGGTAGGTGGGGAATTTGTTCCCCTATTTTTTTTTTCAACCCTGACAATGGCAATGTTGAAAGGACTTAAAGATGAAAGAAATGAACATATTTTTAATGATAGCCTTATGAAGCTCAATCCTCAATCTGTTTACTTCCCTTTATCTCTTTCTCTCTCTCTCTCTCTTATAGACAATCTTGTGGATCATATGGAAAATTGGTTTATGCCAATTATGTTATCCACTACAAATAAAGACTTTACTTACTTACTTACTTTCCATTGCAGGTTCAAGGACCATATGTATTTCATTTGATTTTTATGTCATTAAAAAACAACAACATCAGTTACCAGTGAATGGGATTAGCCCTTTTCTTCATATAGACTCATTTTGACACAATGGCAAACAAAGCAGTCACTTCTGTACTCATACAGTGTTAAGGCTCAGATTCTACACAGTCTGCATGGCAAAGAAAAATCCACTGTATACCATTTTGAGTCATGTCAATTTATATTCATCAAGTCTCTCTAAAATTTGTACATGAATATTCATGAGGACAAGCAAAATGTCCCTACTCCAGTGTATTACAAAACTTAAATACCAGTAGATTTTTTTTTTTAAACCATCACCAAATTGTACTAACACATGATTAAAATAATAATATTGATAAAAATATCAAATAACAATTTTTATATAAAAACAAATAAGAAAGTCTTAAACATTAAACATTCCTCTAAAAATATTGATTTATATTGATTTATAAATATAAAAAGGAAACAAAAGAGACAAGAATTATCATTGAAAATGATGAATACCCCCAGATACCGCTTTGTCACAGTTACTGTTACCATGTCAGACAGTCATGATAAAGTTAAAGGGTAAAATAAAAACACATCAAAACCCAGTAGAGCTCTGATACACTTATATAATGTATCTTTGATAAAAAAAACTATGCTTGTTTTTTTCTTTGTTTATTGGGTTTAACATCACACTGACAGTATTTCAGTCATTTGGAGACAAAGCCACATTATCCTGACACCAGGCAAATCAGTGCTGGAACTATCCTTTTATGCTGAGCTGTGAAGTTAAATCAAAATCAGATCATTGGTAGCCAAGATATATTGAGGAAAAAAAATCAATAAATATATCAAAAGGCCGTAATTCATTTAAAACCCAGGTAATAAAGACATGGCAATGGTATGCACAACCTGACTTGGTACTTACAAGTGCTATGAGGTTACATCAAAATCTGACTCAAAGCAGCTGAGAAATAGCTATATAAAGATTTAAGAAATATAACAAAGGGCCCCATAACTCATTTAAAATCAAGTGAATCATGGTGTGCCAAAAATATGCACAACTAGGCTTGGAAATTGTTTATTACTGTGAAGTTAAATTAAAAACTAACCTAAGGTTGCTGAGAATAAGTGCGGACAAAATCTATTTGAAAAATATAATAAAGGGCCATAACTCATTCAAAATCAAGTGAATCATGATATGCTTACGATATGCACAACTTGGCATGGTACTTACTATTTTTATAAAGTTTAATCAAAATGCAACTAATTGTAGCTGAGAAATAGCGCAGACAAATCTCGTCTACGGACGTGACTCCAATATAGCCACCATATACTTCATCTCTGGAGGTATATTAAGCTATTCATCTTTATTTTATATATATAAAAAAAAATGCTCATTTTGTATGCAACTGGTTTTATCTAAGAAGATATTTTGATGTAAACTGCTTTTAAACAGTTTGGAGGCATGTATAAATGATTATCAACAATATGTTAAATCAAAATCACACAAAAAATAAACTGATTGTGCATACAAGTTTTCTTAAAGTAAAAATGGACGTTCATGAAAAAATAGGTTCTGCAAAATGCATGCCATCTGCATACACATATATTTTACATTTCATCATCAGGCATATATTCTATGGCTGGTATTTTCCTCACAACATAAGCTTTTCTCCTATGCTTATCTGGAAATTTTGCCGACTGAACAATTAAGTTCACTTCATTGGTGATTTTGGATTGCGAGAATTGACTAGTTTTTTTAGCATTCCTGAAAATAGTATCATTCAATGCTTTGGAGTTAGAAGACACTGACTTTGTCCCTGAATCATTCACTTCTAATTCAGTCGAGCTTGCACTGTTACCCTCAGCAACTGAGGAGCCAACTTGATTTACATCCAAATTATTAGCCCTATCACTAACACTGTTAACAGCTCCTTGTTTTTTGCAAGTCTCCTTGGAAATTTCTGCCTTGTTCTTGGAAGGTTTTGAAGATTGGCCGTTCTGATGGCTGTTACGTTCGTGAACCCTGAGGGATGATTTGCAACTGTATGACTTTTGGCACAGCTCACATTTCCATGGTTTTTTCCCCGTATGTTTTGTCTCATGACGTTGTAAGTCACTCTTTGTGTAGAACTGTTTATCACAGTAATCGCATGGAAATTTCTTCCCATCATGGGTCTTGCGATGCACATTCAAGCTAGATTTGCATGTGAATTTCTTCGAGCAGTGTTCACATTCAAATGGCTTCTGTCCCGTGTGAACACGCACATGTCTGTTTAAATCTGCCTCTGTACAAAAGGCTTTCTTGCAAACATGGCATGAATATATGCTACCAATAATATGCTGTAAACGCTTGTGTTGACTCAAGCTTGATTTACACACGAATGTTTTATCACATTCTTCGCACACGTACGGTCTCTCCCCACTGTGAGTCTTCATGTGGCGATCAAGATCATTCTGAAACTTGAAAGGCTTTCGACAAACCAGACAGAACAGCTGACCCTGTTTGTGCTGATGCTTTTCATGAAACCTAGCCCCAGACTTTGTCATAAACCGCTTACCACAAGATAAACAGCTAAATAACTTATCACTGGAGGAGTTGTGTCCCTTTTCCTGCACTGTAGACTCCTTGGAATGGCCATCAAGGGAGGTAATTTGTTCATTGTTAGAGGTCGTTTCTCTGTCAATCTCCAATTGTTTTATATTATTTTCCATGCTGCCACCTGCTTGAAAAGAAGAAAAAACACACACGATTTAGCTTGGATCCTTTTAAAGAGTGATATATTCTTAAACATATTCTATATTTATTAAATTCCATTAGTCTCCAAGTTGCACTTCTCTTTATGGCTTGCAGGGAAAAAATAATACGGATAAATAATATTGATGAAAGAGGCATTGTTACAATATGAACAAGAATTGCATGATACAAAGTTGAAGTTCCACTATATAGCACAGTACTTATTCTACATTGGATTCCATTACAATATTTTATCATTGATGTCTGCAATTTAATACTTCTAAAACGAGACCTTTAAGGCCGAATTAAGGAATATGTTACAAGAGAGACACAGTGGCTCTGGAATGCTCACCTGAGTGACATCAGTCTAAATGAAAAATATTTTGCCTTTCAATGGCAATCGGGTTCAAGATTTGACCATCTAACGGATTATATAAATAATATCAAACAAGTGACAGGAATTGTCACAAAACCAGGTTTTCTTTTCACAATGTTTCGTCCCAGTAGAGATTATTTGTATCAGTCAAATAATTTTGTGCTCAATGTCTATTAAATCTAATGCAATTCTGTATAAAGCAAACATACATAATATGTGCAACAAGGATTTTTAACTTACATTTATCCACATGAACTTTGAACAAGACATGAATATGATGCAACAATCTGCTTCTGAAAATGTCACTTAAGCATTCACTTTAACTAAATTCTACTTCATTTTTTTTGTGGGGGTATATAGGAATCACCAGTTGTCTGTCTGTCTATCCTTATTCTTGTAAGCACAACTCCTAAACCTATTTGACCACCAAAAGGGAAGATAATCCATTTTCATTTTTTTTTAAACAAAAACAGGTAATATTCTCCAGGGTGACTTAGTGAAGGTACTTCTGTTAAAGTATGGACAAAATTTATTAAGAAATGTAGAAGTTGTCCAAATATATAATGTAATCCTGTATTGTGCAAAGAAAATAATAACTTTCTCAACCACTTTCATTTTCATATTTAAACTTTTTTTTCAATTTATGTTTTATTTATAATGAGAGTTAATATAGCCAAAAAGTCCCCCAGCAGCACTAAAACATGCAACCTAGCTTTGCAGCCATTTGTGCCATAAAATTTGTATCAATAGCAATATAAACCATACAGAAAAAAATATCATGTTTCACGGATCTAGATATAATGGTTAAGAGGGCTGCGAGTTCGGACCCCGGCTACCATCTATGATTTTGTATACAAGAAATCTTTACGGAAGATGCGAGTCTAGTACTGGTCCTTAACAAGAATGATGGTTAGGATAACTGCCCGCCTGGGTCAAGAATTTTGTCAAAACAGATGAAAATAATGTGCATTGAAATTGATTTTCGGGACAAAAAGCATAAAAATGAAAAAAAAAGGCTGATGTAAAAATTTCGTCCCCAAGCAACAGAACTACTTAGCCCAAGGCTTAGATTTCAATATATAAATCATATACATGTATCTAACAGTAAAAAAGTTACCATTTTCCCCCAAGATACCCCTCAGAATGCATCTCCGTTAACCTAGAATCAATATTTTTTCAGGGGGAGCATGCCCGCCCAAGGCTTAGATTTCAACATATAAATCATATATGTAACTATATAAAAGCTACCATATCTCCCCAAGATACCCTCAGAATGCATCTCCGTCATCTTAGAATCATTTTTTTTCCTGGGAAGCATGCCCGCCCAAGGCTCATATTTCAATATATAAATCATCTATCTTACTTTAAAAAAGCTACCATATTTCCCCAAGATACCCCTCAGAATGCATCTCCGTTATCCTAGAATCATTTTTTTTCTGATGGAGCATGCCCCCGGACCCATACACTGAAATCACAATCTTGTCTTTAGACATCCCCCACCCCAGTTGAAAAATTCTGGATTCGGGACTGTTCTTTACTATCTTTTCTTTTTTATATTTTGTTCTTGAGCACCATTTTTTTTTTTTAAATATTGTCAAGTGTGACAGACATACAGATGTTCACAGATATCCACAGACTCAGTACATCATCATCTTTAGTGATCATCATCTTTAGTGATCCCCTCACCCTAATAAGAGTATATTCGAAGTACAAACATATTGCAATCAAGGGCCTAGGCCCCAAATATGTGTGTTAGTATGGAATTTGATTGTACTACTAGTAAATGAAAAGTTTTCAGATCATAGATTTCCTTGAAAATTCTCAAGAATTACAAATTATATGACATTTGTATTGTAACTATATATTTTAACATGGTTTTATGTAGTTCAATCACACATAAATCATGCAAATAAAAAAAACAACAAAAAAACCTTGCACTCATTCTTATTAAACATGTTATATATATAATTATATGACTGACTGATTTATCCGAAATTTAATATATCCGAATTTTATGATCCTTCCAATTTCTTTCTGAGGAAGTTGAATTACCTTGGAAAATTTCCTCTACGAACTACCCCACGCCTTATTTTGTCTGATAATTATACACCAGTCTATCTTTAATTAATAATTATAACATAAGATTAAAACGTCAATGACCGTAAAAGCCAGAAAATGTATCTAAATATACAAAATATTTCCGTTGTCTTTCTCTCAACCAAGGGAAGCTACTCTAGATAGTGAAAATCACTACTATCACGGATACTATGAAAGTCACAAGGAGACTTATAACTGTGTCAAGGTTTTATTTAGGATTTTCTGGAATTGTGCAATTGAATTTAGGACAGCAGTATACATTTCAGCATAAAACTATGTCTTCCATGGTTAAACCCAAGGTTTTCGTGACCCGACGGGTTCCCGAAGATGGGATAAATTTGCTGAGGAAGAATTGTGATGTGACACAGTGGGATTCAGACGAGTCCATTCCAAGAGAAAAACTAATCGAGGGAGTCAGGGGCGTAGACGGATTATTTTGTTTGCTTACTGATAAAATCGACGAGCAAGTTTTAGATGCTGCAGGTGAAAATTGATACATTTGCTTAAACGGTGTTAGTGTCAAAATTTTATCGTGCAATTTTGTGGGTAACGAATTTTACAAGCACATTACAATACAATGTGACAAGAGGTACAATACAAAAATACATGTAATATAACCAATGAGCCATGCTTTGATCGACATGTAACTAACATAATATAGGTGGGGGAACCCTATTCTTATTTTATGTTTGTGACATGTTATTTATATTAACATTTGTTAGTTTTCGCACTTCTTCATTAAGACGATAAATAAAAGTTGATGTGATGTTGTATATTTATCGTATACGTTAAATTAGAACAACTACCCACGGTCCTGATTTAGATGGCTCTAAATTAATGTTATTAATGTTTCATTGTCAAAGTGTTTATGTTTAAAAGGATCCCGGTGGCCGTGGGGCAAGAACGTTAGCCCCGGAATCGGGATGTCGTACCACTGGCGGATTCAGGGGTCGGGGGGGGGGGGGGGGGGTCACCCGTTGCGCCCCCTCTAAATTTCCCCGACCATACATAAATGTAGACACATAACCAAAAAAAAAAAAACAAAAAAAAAAAACACACACAGGAATGCGCTATTTCACAGCTTTAAATTAAAAAAAAAAATCTCGAGGGAGTCCCCCCCCCCCCCGGATCCCCAGTCAAACCAGAACAGACCCTTCTTACGGCTTGGGCAAAGCAGCAAGAAGCTCACATTGTCACTGCCTACATTTGTTTTGAATATTGCCCCCCCCCCCCCACACACACACACACTAACCTGAACTCCCGGATCCGGCACTGTGTTCGTGGGTTCGATCATGGTACTGGTATTGTAGCTCCCTTGCTCGTCTCTAAGGAGGGAGCACGATTCATTATTCTATTAGTAACTTTATTTGCTCTGTCATACACATTTGCTTTTGAGTTCTTAATCGCCAAATATACATTGTTTGTATATTGTGTTTAACGTTCCACCAACAGTATTTCAGTCATTTGGAGACGGTGTCTACTTGAGACAGATATAGTACTTCCATACTGTAGTATCACGCCGTAGACATGTGGCATGATCCACACCCAGTCACATATTATCCTGACACTGGGTCGAACAACTAGTCATATGAATATCCCGACTCTTTGTGATATTTACTTAAGGAGCAAAGCGACCGTACTAAAATACCATAAAGTGACGAGATATTCATAGGTTTACGGGCCAACTAGTCCTTGAACAACTCTGAGCGCTAAGCAATAGAGCTATACCAGTACCAGTTTTACGGCTATGGTATGTCGAGGGTGGGTGTAAATCTGTACCTTACGATACCAGTATTCTTATTCCAACAGGGAGCAGTCTGAAGGCAATCGGGACAATGTCTGTTGGGTACGACCACGTTGACATCAGTGCCTGTAAGTCACGTGGTATTCCCGTTGGCTTCACCCCAGACGTACTCACCAATGCAACCGCTGAGTTGACAGTTGCTTTACTCTTGGCAACATCCAGACGTCTGTCGGAAGGTACGTGATTACTCTTATTATTAACACGCACACACAATAAATAAATAAATAAATAAAAAATACCCCTCTCATTCCGTGAAATTTTGTTGTGTGTTATCGCGAAAAGCGCATAATGTTTTCCTGAAAGTTAGGAAATACTAACATCTGACAAAAGAATCATTATGATCTACATAAAGCACACACTTATCCGCTCCGCTTAGCCTATATCCCATTAAAATTGACCAAGAAATAAAAATACAATAATTGCTTCTAAATTAAATTGACGTCACATACCACGTGGTATGGCCACACTGTATACTAATAGCAGGAAAGTTTGAAGATTTGTATTATTGGCCGCTATATTGATATCATAGATAAATGAACAATATAGTATCCGATAATACAATTTTGATAATGATACTAAAATTACACTTAAATTAACATATTCAGTGATAGACAAGAGCAATTTTAACACATTTCACTTTAGCGTTAACGATACAGACTATGTACATGCAAATTACGCCTATCTTCAACACACGTGAAGTAAATTTCTTAACAAAATGGAAAATTATGTTAAAGAATATCATTATTGACATGTATATATGTTTTAAAGAAAAGAAATGCATGAGCTATCATAATGGAAAAGGCCGACATCGATTAACAATATTTGTACCCAGGTACCTGTAATTTTCTACCCGACCCGCGGGTATCCAGGTACTCGTTTCAACCCATATCACCTAATGCATTGCTTCAGCACAAAAACTTTACCCTGTTTTTTTTTTCTTTTTTTTTTTCGCTACAGTATAATATATAGGCGTGTCTTTAATGATATAGTTTCTGAGGAATTGTTTTTCTAAATTGTAAATTAATGTATTATTTGTTGTAGGGAGTGGCGCGTTTTCCATTCAGCTCAAATGCATTTGATCATAAAGTAATGTACTGTATTTCTCACTTTTTGGTTTTAACATGAGGGAAACTCTTCCTGAAGTATGATTTTGATCGGGACGCCAGGACAAATAATGATCTGTTATTATTGATTTGTGGATGATTTTATTGACTACAGGGACTAGAGCAGTTAAAGATGGCAGCTGGGGCACGTGGAAGCCACTGTGGCTTTGTGGACAAGGACTAGAGGGAGCCACTGTTGGAATCATCGGTAATTTGCTTCCTCATTTACATATTTGCTTCCTCATTTACATATTTGCTTCCTCATTTACATATTCATTATCATATTCAGTAACATGTTCTTTTTACACTTGAAATTCGCATACAGCGTACAGGTATTCCTTCACATCCAAAACAATTACCGCTGACAGTGCATATTTTCTAAAGATTAATGTCCAACTAACAGTATATTCAAGTCATGTTGTGACGTTTGTCTACATGAGACAGTTACGAGTGTCGTTTCTCTACGACCGGGGACCAAATTCCTGACCTTCCGGTTACGTGGCGCACGTTGACTGGTCAAGTATCTCAAGTTTGAATCTGGTTCTAGGGCAGTATGCTTTTACTGTATTACATTTAGCACCCGGTGGCCGAGTGGTTAGAGCGTCCGCCTCGGGAGCGGGAGGTCGAGGGTTCGATCCCTGGCCGCGACATACCAAAGTCGTAAAAAGTGGTACTGGTATAGATCCCTTACTCGGCGCTCAGCATATAACGGTAGTTCCAGGACTGGTTGGCCCGGTGTCAGGATCATGTGACTGGTGTGATATGACACATGTCTATGGCATGAAACTGCAGTGTGACAGCACTCTATCTGTCTCAAGTAGATATCGTCTCTAAATGACTGAAACACTGTCGGTGGGACGTTAAACCCAACAAACAAACATACTCCGTTTGGGCGAGTTCTCATAGAGGCGACATATTTCATGAAGGGAGATTACTACTATAAATATCAGTCCAAAATAATTAAACAGGCACTCACATATAGCTTTTATACCAGTGCAAATTTTAAAAACATTTGCATGTAGCGACCAGGAATTGAACCAGTGACCTGTCGAAACGGACATCTTTGCAGTTTCACATCAGGGTCTATATGGGATATGTAAACAACGTTTTCCAAAGAAATACACATAGTCCAGGAAAAACTACTTAATTCCATAAGCAGAACAAACCTTTCATTAAGTTGATATACATTTAGTCTGTCGTAAATAAATGGTACTGTTATAGCTCCCCTGCTTGGCGCTCAGCATATAAGGGTAGTTGCAGGACTGGCCCGGTGTCAGGATAATGTGACTGGGTGTGGTATCATGCCACATGTCTACGGCGTGATACTGCAGTGAGGCAGCACTATATCTGTCTCAAGTAGACATTGTCTCCAAATGACTGAAATACTGTCGGTGGGACGTTAAACCCAACAAACAAACATTTAGTCTGAAACATTTACTTTTTTGAGGAAAAGGTTTGCCTAAAAGTAGCCAGCAGAGTAGTAAAATATGTGCACTATTGAAACCCCACACACCTATTGACGAGGAAAATAAATGAGGTGACCCTGATTATAGGCAAAAACGAGGTTATAACTGTGTTGAGGATATTTAAACCTTTACCTTATAATTCGAGGGGTAAGAGCGAAACTAGTTTCTTTAAGAGAACACTTGTATCATATCAAGGATTGACCGCGCTTCTATTTCCTTGAGTAGATGTAAGGGTGGGGGAGGGAGGGAGGCGGAAGCGGCTTTCGCACGCCCCCTAAAACCGACCAATTTGTGTTTTTTCATATGTTAATCCACATATTAACTTTATATGTGACAGTCAAATGTCAAATATATCCCCTCTCTTTACACCAATTTTCATAGTTCATAGTTGCCTCCCCCCACCACGTTCGGTATTTTTGGGGGATATTATCAAAATTTACGCATCAATCCAAAATCCCATATCCTCACCTGTTTTCTACTGCAATTAGAACAATTTCGTGGTCAGCCCTAGATATATATACCGCAATACGTAAGCACTAAAAAAAAAAGCTAAATAATTTGAATATTAAATAAACTCTGTTTTAATATTTTCTGTCATATTTACTTGGCAAAGGTTTCGGAAGAATCGGCTTCGCCGTTGCTAAGAGATTGGTGCCATTTGGAATATCTCGGGTTCTCTACGCTAGTCGCAGTGAAAAAGATTATGCAAAGGAAGTTTCTGCCGAACATGCGTCGCTTGACGAACTTCTAACAACTTCTGATTTTGTGATCGGATGCTGCGCCCTTACAGAGGAAACAAATGGACTTATGAACGCCGCAGCGTTCAAGAAAATGAAGGAGACCGCGGTCTTTGTGAACACAAGTCGCGGTGGACTTGTCAACCAGGATGACCTTTATGTTGCCTTGAAAGAAGGTCAGATATGGGCGGCTGGACTCGATGTAACAGTCCGGAGCCACTTGACACTGGTCATCCGTTGTTAACGCTGGACAATTGCGTGGTGTTGCCACATATAGGGAGCGCCACGCTGAAGGCAAGGAACGCCATGTCGGAATTGTGTGCCAGGAACATTATAGCAGCCCTGTCCGGTAAACCTATGTTATCACAAGTTATATGATGGGTTAAAAATGTGTCACGTGATATGTAATAAAAATATTTAAGTGGCCAAAAAACCGTTTTAGCCTTACAATACAATTTTCAAGGATGCGAAAATCAATACACTTAACTGATTGAATATAAATTGACATAAAGAGTGATGCAAACACTTCGGAAAAGGGACCCGTGCCTACTGCAGATTTTGCACAAAAAATGTACACTGTATAAGAAAAATATAAAATAACAATAATAAACAGTGCCAGACAGACATAAGCAAATTATCGTGGTGACAACTTTTAATAGCTGCTACGGTCGTGATTTCAACAACACGAGGCTTCAGTTATTAATACTTTATTCGCATACTCCTAATGTATGGACAGGTAGGCTTTGACTATGGTTAGTATGTCTTAAAGTCTCAGCCTTAACTTACAAACTCTAGACTTTACTTATTCTGCATATAAATGCACACTGTCTGGTTATCCAGGCCTGCGTTCACGAAATATCTCGAGATTGTAATTTTTCTCTTTTCAAATAATGTAATGAGGTAATTTTGATCACTTACCGTAGTAACTATGGTCAATGATAAAACGCAGTCTAGTTCATTTATGGTGGATATCTCTAGTCAAGTTCTTCAGTGGAAAGGAGAGAAAAATGTAAAGTGGTTATCCGAATAATTAACTATGGTTAGTTTAAAGTTTAAACTAATTATTTTACGTAGATTGAGAAACAAGTTCTTACAACTTATATTAATTCCTCTCAATGGTTTCTGGGTTGGACCAGTACTTTGCGCCTGAGAAGGTCATGCGGAATCCTTGCCTCCAACGGGGGTTCAAACCCACAACCTTCGGATCCGTAATCAGGTACGTTACCACTTGAACCACTGAATTCCTGTTGTCGTACCATAGTCGATAATGGGTGCACCTCTATATACATGTAGCCTGCATCCCTCTAGATTGAAGAATGTGACCAGAGTAACCAGACTATAGTTGAACTAGAATGCGTTTTATCATTGACCATAGTTACTGTGGTAAGTGAGCGAACTACCTCAATGATTCGGAAATTTCGAAAACGTGTCGACCATTTTCTTTCAGAGCATTCTGAATATTACGCGTGTGAATTTCTATCATCTAGATGAGTAAGTCGGGGAATTCTAGATCTTCAAATATGTTAGTTGAGAAAAATCTCAATATAAGATGTTAAGTGAAACGCAGGCCTTCTTAGAAACAAAACTCATACATAGCAGCAAGCCTCTATAATGGAAACAAATGAAAATAATCAACAAACAAAGTTTTAAGTCTGTCTGGTGAAGCTTGGAGTCAGTATAGGATGATGTAATTACTCAAATATTACCTTTGTAATTAGAGACACAGTATGTAGGTAATCAGCTTACTTAGTACGTTGATTAATTTAATATATGTATGAGTAATTAGAGACACAGTATGTAGGTAATCAGCTGACTTAGTACGTTGATTAATTTAATATATGTATGAAATAGTACGTTGATTAATTTAATATATGTATGATGAACATGTAAATTAAGATGCAGGTGTGTGACAAAAACGAGGTTCACACACACACACACACACCGGACATTTGTGGGCGTCCGAAGGTGTGTACACAAGTTAATCATGTTTTGTCACTTTAGAACTAGTCTTGTTTTTGCCATTACCTAACACCCTTTAATTATATCAGCTTCCAGAAAGTGCTTTGTATATATTGATGTTAAAGAGTCTAGTAACCAAAGCCATATTTATTTGACCGGTCCCGGTGACCTAGTGGTTACAGCGTCCGCCCCGAAATCGGGAGGTCGTCGGTTTTATCCCAAGCCGCGACATACCAACGTCGTAATAAATGGTACTGTTATAGTGTCCTTGTTTGGTGCTCAGCATATAAGGGTAGTTCCAGGACTGGTTGGCCCGGTGTCAGGATAATGTGTCTAGGTGTAGTATCATGCAACATGTCTACGGCGAGATACTGCAGTGTGGCAGTGCTATATCTGTCTCAAGTAGGCATCTTTTCCAAATGACTGAACTACTGTCAGTGGGATGTTAAACCCAATAAACAAACAAAAAAACCATAATTGTTTCTTTGTGACCAAATATCAAAGTTCTTTCTGTGAAGACAAAAGATACGTCTTGACTGGTACCATAGTTTGTTACCCCTTTATATATCATTAATAAATAAAACACTGTTTTATATCAAGATAAACGGTTTCTTAATTTTTGTGTCCCCAAAACAAATTTTGAGTCATTTGGAAGCGCTAGTATTTTTAGTTGTGTGTGACTTAGTCACTCACAACTATAGTACCTACAATCTGGGGTCCCATTCTCTACATTTAAAACCGAATAACCTTTTCATTTTGCATGAATGTATCGATCGATGGAACAGAATTCTACAAAACAGGTATGCTTAGATTAGGCTAAAGTGTTGAAAACTCAGTTATGATAAAAAAATATTTACTGGACACAATAATTGTATGTAGCAAAAAAGCACAAAAAATATTTTCCCTATGATGTTGCGTAACTTTCACTTTACCATGCGGAGGAGTATAGTTTCTTTTGATGTAATGGTTGCTCGTGCCTGAATTCGGATGATGGATGTGCAGGTTTCGGTTATTTAGTGGTGTTACAATGGTCCATATAGAAAGCTTGAATTCCGATAAAAAATCCATGTTACTTACTAATAAAAACATCAAGCTATCTCAGATACATCAAAGGTACCTCCAGGGGTTATTTGTTGCTCTATAGGATGACTGATACATGTATGTTACTAAGGACACAGTAAGGAACCACTGATTTGCATCTATAAGTAGAAACTGTGCCGTCGCTCGGTAGTACAAATCAAAGCGTTGATAGCTAAGAGAACAGTACTGTCGTATTTCTTTTGTTTATCAAAGTAAATTTAATAAACGGGGGTCATATTTTTACGCAATGCCTATAACCCCGTTTTAACGTTGCGTTAACATGGTCATTACAAGAAATCAAGATAAACGCACCATTTCTTTCAACAGATTGTTAACAATTAGCACTTCGCCACTCTTATTCTCCCTATTTCTTTAGCCTACAATGAAAAATCGTTAATTATTTTAGTATAAGTTTGATATTTGGCAAAAACTTAGTAAGCCCGCATTTCTGCAGCTCGTCAAACCGTCTTCCACCTGAGACACACACGACTTCAGTGCTTTGATTGTAGTCAAGTTATAGTGCTACTACACTCCAGTATATCATAGACAGGTAGCTACCACATCCAGTAATGATATCCTGACGATTGTCCCCTCCCCAAGTCCCAGAGCACCTGCATAAACTCGGAACGTATTGGATGTGTGTATGTGGCGGGAGGGAGGTGGGCTCTCTCAGCCGTGGATCCGTGGTATTAACGGTGAGTTTTTGGTTTTTTTTTAATTGTTATATCATTCAAAATTGCTTACACAAGAAAAAGAAAACAAATTACAAAAGCAGTATCCAGTTGAAAAAAATTTCTAGAAATGGTACACTTTTATGAACATCCGAAACATTCAATGGCCACTTGGCTTCCGGAACAAGCATAGTTTGTGCAGGGACGATACTTCACTCCTGTTTGACAACTTGGGGCACACGTTCCTCCGTTTACCCAATTTGACCATGACTCTAAAAAAGAAGTCAACCATAATTATTCAAACAATCACTCCAATAGAAACAAATTGCGTGATTTCATCTGCTTGCTTAGTTCTACCAAATATTGTGTTAATCGACTTTATTTCATACCTTGTCAACATTCTTTTCCTACAGGGGTGCGTTGCGCTGCTAAGACAAGAAGTTTCAACGTTGTATGTTCATGTTCTTTTTTTTGTGGTCTATGCAGCGATTTTGAAAAAAAAAAGTTTTTTAAGACGGCTACATTCAATTTTCTATTGCAACAAACATCATTCTACAACCTATCCTTTTATCTGACACAAGGACTCTTATTCGCATATCTCTAAGTAGAAAACAAAATACGGTATCCACATTTAAGGAGCAATTAAGAAATATCCAACCAAAATCATTGTCGGCCATGTTTATTTACCATAATACTGCGCGTAACCTCATCTGCATCGAAACTTCCTTTTACAACATACCGTTGCATAGACATAAACGGAAAGCTACACTGAAATATTCTAGAACATTTTGTTTATGCAACACATCCCAGACCCTACCGTAAAACGATTATACATACTCAAGACAAAAAAAGACAATCCTGAGTTTGATTAAAAGCAACCGTGCTTTAATCTATAAGCGACAGTTGCAGTGTTTACACTGACCTAAAATGAAAACACTTTATATGTTTGAATTTATACTTAACGGTATAGACTTTTACATGAGGTTATCGCGTTTTCGTTTTCGATAAGAATTATGCAATCTCTTTTAAACTTGACTGTGTATTAATGCCTCTCAGCGGTATAAACGCTTTGCACATGTGGGACAGTACCTGATTCACTAACAATCTCCGCACTTAATCATGAACTGCTTAGCTGTTAGCATCGTCTGTACCACGTTCACTCAATACGCTTCTGTTTTCTTTTTAATCGACCGTGGAAGACTAGTTAAACTTCGTACACATGAATTATAAAGGCATTTCATTTCATTTGATCCGTAGCGGAGACAGCAGAGATCATTTTGCAACCTGGGACGTTCCAGAAGGATAATGCAAGCCTCACATTTCAACTAGAAAATCCCTGACTAAAAGTAACATTAACGTCTTGCCATGGCCTACTGTAACCCGGACATGAACCCCGTAGTGTACATGAACTGAGTAAAATCATCAATCAGTACGTGCGTCATAGGTCTATAGATGCGACAAGTGTGGTATATTGTTTGTTGTGTGCCAGTCACCTTCCGCTTTCAGCTTCCACTGCTGGCTTTGCTTGCCTTGCATTAGTGTAAAGGAAGTCAATTACGTAAGTATTTCTTGCCAGTGCGCAACCACCCCGTAGACAGGCCCCATGAAGTGCCTGTAGGTGGCGACGCACGAATATTGAGCACCTTGCAGTCTCAAGCTGAAATACAGGGGAGTCGGAGGAGGTCTGCTCCTAGATGTGGCATGCCAGACCCACCAACGTGGGGTTATGCCCTGATGCCCAAGAACAGACCCCCTGCTTCGGAAAAAGGCCTCTGTGCAGTGAAGGTCTTTTGGCAAGTAGCTATGGTAAGGGTAACCCTGCAAAAAATAACCTAGTGAGTTGAAGTTAAAAGTGCTGGGCCAATTGGCACTCTCTAACAAACCATAGCATCATGCAACAACGCTATTTCTACATATATACTTACCATATAGGGAGATACAGTGCCGGATTGTAAGCCTGGACAGAGTCCATCCACAGCTACTGGGGGTCCTTTGGCGGTCCCTTTCATTCCACAGAAAGACAAGAGAGGAGGGGAGCGTATCACAGGCTACGGTAAGCCAAATAGGGTAATCAATCAGTTTTGGAACGCAGAGGGAGTCTTCAAAAAGAATACAGAATTGGAGAACCTAATATATGAGAATGGTATCAATGTATGTTGCATCCAGGAGACTCAACAACCAGCCAAATCATTTAAAGTCAGACGATATCAGTGTTTCCGCTGCTACAGAATAGGAAGGAGTAAAGGAGACATCCTAACACTAGTCAGGAACAACATTAATGCAATCCATACCATTTCACACACGAACGACTCCGAGTTCCGGGTGTTGAGCC